>JAPSGF010000080.1:1875101-1912313 GCA_035772895.1 Perdix hodgsoniae | reverse complement strand
TTCCTTCCTTCCTTCCTTCCTTCCTTCCTTCCTTCCTTCCTTCCTTCGACTTCAGTATCATGCTACTTATCTTCAGACATGAAAGATTGTTACTGATACAAGTAAAAGCAAGTGCATTACCATTCCAGTAGGCAAGTGGAAGTAACCAAAAAATGTTTGGCAGAGCTGCTCTAAGTGTTTTAAATTTTAAAACCAACTTGTTTGTGATACATTGCCATGTCTGCCAGTAACAGCTGACCTCTGAGATGAAAACGCCCTGATCTAATTTTAAGGTCATTGACTTTTCATTCCAAATCTGATTTGGTTTAATTGAAACCATGTCCCTATTCAGCTAAATTAACTCTCCAAAATGAGCTAACATACCAAGAGAAATAATAATAAATTATTATTACCATCACAATTATTATTTTGGTTTTGTGAGGGTAATTACATCATGACTGTTCTCATCATGATATCTGACCAAAAACGGTCCTTAGGTGACCAAGAACAATGTGGACTGTTTCTCCAACACTGATTAGGAAGCTTGGAAAAGGGTGTGGATAACAATTGCCTAAGCAGGAGATGTACACTGAAAGAGAAGCACAGATGGTGTTTGAGTGTGTTTTGTGCCCTGTGGGCTGATTTTGGTCTGCAGAATAATCACTACAGTTATTACTATTACAACCTTGCAATCGCCCATTCCTTAGCAAGGTTTTCAAGGAGTGTGAGCACAGAATGAAAAGGTGCTCCATGTCCCAAATGGGGTACAAGTTTAGAATAAGAGGACACTTCTCATCAGTGGAAGTACAAAAGGGAATAGACAGATTAGAGTTGAGATTCATTTTCCCTAGCCAACACTTCCATCTCATCTGGTCACCCTTGTCTCCCTTTGTAGTTCATTGTGACACTGCTAATACTGCAGAAGGAGTTTAAGTTGCAGTATATCTAATCTTAAAGATGTTCAAAAGAAATGTGCTGAATCACATCCAAGAATGACTGATCCTCTCATATGACTAGGACAAGAGGTTGAGTGATGGCTTTAGATGCGGATATCCACAATGAAGACAATTGCCTGTCTTTGATAAGCTAAATCCCACTGTACTGAGCAGCACAAAACAACTATTGCATCAAAAAACTAAGTATCATCAGGTTGTTTGAGCTGCAAGGGATGTTTTGAAGGAAGTATGGGGCCTTTAAAAGATGTTTGCAAGCATCTCCTCCCTGTATTATGAACAGCATGGCAGAAAGTGCATAGGCACTCTCTCAAAATATAGCCAATGGGAGATGGAAATGAATACCAAAAACTGACAGAAGGCAAGGAGGAACTTCCGAATACTAAAGCAAATATGCATATAGAACTAAAAGTCTTTATTTATATATTTCTTTCTTTCTTTATTTTTTAATTTTAGCTAAATCAGTAAAGTTAGCACAGGAAAATGGGAATAGTGTAATAACTGGATACTAAAAGAAAACTCTTAAGAAGAGCTGTGTATTCCACCACATTTACTTCCCGAGACATAGTTTGAAGGGAAAATATGTATTTCTTTTTGTCCAGAGAACATAAAGTACTTTAAAAAACTTTGGCTTCATCTTTAGCTCCTCTAAGTCATCTTTGCTCCCCTCATAATGAGCGCTGTATTGTTAATTGACACCAGCTGAAAATCCAGTCCTTTGGGTACAGCTCTCTGCAGATTCATTTTGCTTTTGGAGTTCAAAACCAAGCAGGTTATGGTAGTTTTATTTATTTATTTATTTGGTTTTTTGTTTGCTTATTTATTTATTTATTTAATGATAGGTGTTTTTCTTTTTTACACAGAAAATACTGATATTTATCCCTTAGACTATGTATTAGGAAGAAATTATTTACTGTGAAGGCGGTGAGACACTGGAACAAGTTGCCCAGTGAGGCTGTGGATGCTCCCTCCCTGGAAGTACTCAAGGCCAGGCTGGATATGGCTGTGAGCAATCTGATCTAGAGGGAGGTCTCCCTGCCTAGAGGGAGTTGGGACTAGATGATCTTAAATGTTCCTTCCAACCCAAACCTCTGGATTCCATGAGTTTTGGTAAAAATTCATTCTGCTGAAAACAGTGAAAGTTTTTTGGATAAGATGGAAAATACAGATTTGGAAAATGCTGCAGCAATTTATCATTTGACAGTATTACTAATATTTTCAGTACCCACTCACTTCCCTGGAGTCGTAATTACGTTATAGTCTTGTTCCCTGTAAAACATCACGAGAAAACTTGGTGCTACAGCATTATGGGAGATGTAGTCTCACTGGAAAACTTGGCCCAGACTCAGGAGGGAGACTTGCAATACCAAAAATACAGTTCCCACATGATCCTACTGTGTTTTGTCCTTAGGAACATTTGTGGTCTTTAGGTATTTCCTTTTACTGTGAATATTGAAATATGCCATGGAAAGCAAACACTTTTTGGAAGGCTGAATTATTTTTTTGCCAGGAATCTTAATATTCTATCAGAAAGCCGTTCAAGTAGAAACATTTTCATCAAGGTCCACAGAGGTTTTTTGAAGAAGATGTGGGATAAAATGTTACTTAGATGATGGCGACTATTGAGATGTCTTCCAAGTAAATAAATCTGCTAAAAAGTGTTGCTATTAAACATGCCTCAACACCAGACATAATTTTATGATTTACTATATTGCTTATTGGAAGTTGATAATCGTAAAGAGATTTGTTTAAATTTCTTTTAGTCTTTCTAGAATAATGTCTGCAAGGAGAGGACAAAATCCTCCCATTTTATTGTTATGTACAGGTTACAAAAGGTTGAAAGAATGGCTTAAGCATTCTTGCCTAGCAACACACCAAATTCTGAGCTGTTCAGAAGTTGTCTTTGGACTTTGTAGTCCTTTGCAAGGACTGAGACCAAGGTTTCCAGCACTGTCCAGAAAATGGTGTTGTCATCATAATGGTGCCTTCTGGGAATACAATTTGATGAACAGAGGCCAAGACAGGACATATCTCTCATGACATGGGGTTTCCAAGTGTCTTCCAGCCAAAATGAGATTACAGTGTCATGACAGTATATGATGTTTCGGCTATAGGAAACCAAGAAGTCTCTTTTGGAAACTGGTGCTCATGAATTCTGCACAGGGTGATTGAATCACACTATGTTCTGAGCAAAGCTCTCTAAATCAATTTCAAATACGCCTATATTAATATGGACAGAGATTTATCTCACTTTCTCATAAAGACCTCCAGAGATGGAAATCACATATCCTTTCCAGGAAGCTCACTCTAATGTTTCCCACTCTTCAGCAAGAGAAAGATCCCCTTTGTGTCTCATGAGAGCACAATATTCTTGAAGGTCCAAGTGTTTGTAAGGGCATGAAGGAGGGTGTGTTTCTTGATTGCTTTCAGTGTCTAGAAAGAAAACAGAGAAGTATTTTTACTACAGCTTTTAAGCAATCCCTTGTTTGAAGACTACATAGGATTCCTGGATACGTAACCCATCTTCTACTTACCAGAAAAAACACCCTCAAAACCAATAAGCTGTAATTAATTTCCACTTGATGTAATAGTCAACCAACCTGATTAAGGGTGGCCATGCTTCAGACAGGGCCTCTCTGGTTCCTTTTCAATCTGGCAGTGAAACGGTTCTTGTGGAACTGAAACACAGAAAGCAGTCCATCCACTAAATCTGTATTGCTCCAGAACTCCTCTGTTGAACAGAGGTGGACCATAGCCATGAAGTCATAAAATGCAAAGTTACTTCTTCCAGGAAATATCTCAGGACAGAACAAACTGATCAGTCAGCATTTTTATGATGATGTGGGGAAGAACAATTCAGTCTTTCCCAGTTGATTTTCCCCCAGCTTTCACAGAGATTAAAAAGAGCTGATAAGCTCAGGATAAGGGATGAGATCACGAAAATCCTGTAAAACCCTCTTTTGCCATCGTATCACAATCACTGACACTCAGTGAGCCGACTTCTCCGAGAAGCCCAGCACCTTTCTCTCATCATTTCCAAAGGAAACCATGAGATCTGTGGCTGCCAGGCTTCTGACAGCAGCATCCCACTGGTGCCCCTGGTTGTCAGGATATTGCTCCCTCTCCCATGCCCAACATGATGATTGTCCCCTGGCCTCTCCTTTCCTGCCTCAAAGGAGAAGACGTCAGATTATTGGGTGGGGAGGGCAGTTAGTGTTAAGCAAACCTAATCTACAATATAAACCTTGCTCTGGGGGTTCAAAGAGCATGTCACGGAGTGTTTGGGACACAGTGATAACTCCAGAACAGATCCAGACACGAGTGCTGTACTGACTACCACAGTAAAACACATCCTGGTCTTGGCAGTGCCTCACGGCATTGCATGATAGGAGACAGATTTTGTGCTGTCGATTGTAACCTTAAAGATTTTGCCATTTGTAATCCCTTGATGACAAATACTTCCACAACTCCCAGCTGTGCCTGTCAGCTGTATTCATTATATTCCTATGGTGTGTCTGAACACTGACTTTATTTATTGCTGAGAAACTTTTTCTCTCTGGGACAATGCATTTTTCTGTTCTCGCTTTCCTTTCAGATATGCTGCACACACTGGCTACAATTAGGAGAGATTGGACAGATACAGCATACCTGTTCCCAATTCCAGGTCAAAAATTTAAGTTTTCCATTTCTTTCTCATTTAGTGTGGGAAACAACATCTTATAGGATGTGGGTTTTCTGCAGGGAAAGGTGAATTCATACTAGTACAGAAAAAAAAAAAAAAGAGTACAGAAGTGCTGATAGGACTCCCTGGAAATGGAAATGCAAGTTTATGGAAGGATACAGGATTTTTTGTTGTGTTTTTGATACTATTGTTAGTCTAATATTAGGCAGTTGTTCATAAGTAAATTAGAGCACTAAAGAAAAAATTATGATAATAATTTGAGTAAATTGGTTGTATGTTGATGTAGGTTGAAAGTTGAGAAAAGCTTCCTAATAAGGACAAGAATCAATTCCTGGAAGAACCTCCTTTCAAAATAATGAGGGAAAACAAGCTAAAGAGAGGAAAAGTGGATGATGCTGCGTTGTGCTAAAAGACATCAGTCAGTGAAGTCCAAGAACTTCCATTTTAATTCTGTGGTCTTGCCAGGAAAACCTTCAGCTCAGGTTCAGGAGATCTGACTCAACAACTACCAGAGACTGAAAAGTGTATCTGGTGGCACTCTATGTAATTACCTACTGTATCAAGCATCTATATCTTTCAATTCCTCTCTGCATTTATCAAGTATCAACTAGGCATTTCTAGGAATTTCTAGATACTCTAGAGTGAGCATTGCATCATTTGTAATAGGCTCTTAATTTCCTAGAAAAGTCTTGTAGCCTTTATTGCTTTATTGTATTGAAGTCTGATCAGAATCTTTTTGAACATGCTGCTTTAAAAAATAAGGATTTTGTACAGTTTTATTTGTACCTGGCACATTGCTGTTAAATGTGCTTCTTCTGTCATATGATTCAGCCTTATGAGTGAGGTTTTATTTTATTTGGCTGGTAGTTGCATCACATCCATTCTGCAATTCAGAACTATCTCAGTATTATCATCCTCCTTATTACTGAGCTCCGACTTTGTTGCAGAACAATCCCACCTGAGAATAGAAATAAAGCCACCACCTTTAGAGTTTCCTATGTAACTATAAACCATACCTACTTAGTGTATCGCACAAAAGCTCACATGTTGGTTCTTACCTAATATGAATGCCAATGGATACTTTTTCCACTTACTGTTTTTTTAGCATGGCCACATTTCAACCATGATTCCTTTTTTCTGTTCTCCTAGCTCATCTGGTCCTCAACCAGAAAGCTCCTTTGATTCTAAAGTGTTCCTGTGGATTTGTTCCTTCTGATTTTCTGAAAGAAAGTGATTTAGCACCTATAAAAAAATCAGTTCTGCTTTACTGAGCATATGATTCAAACTGATGAAAACTTTGAGGAGGATCAAGTATTGGGAGGGTGGACACAGAAGCAAGGATACTTTTATTTAAATGTGCTGTGATTAGCTAAGATACTGGGAAAGAAAAATAAAACATAGTAGTCCTTCATGATAAATTGCCAAAAAAGATAATACTTGGCCTTAATACCTGTAATTTCTACATTTACCCTTAATTAGGCAAGTGGACACACACATATAATCAAGAAAATAATTTTTGTGACTGTAATATTTATATATGCCTGTGAATAGTATCAATATATATATATATATGAACAAACAAATAATAGTTCATCATCTTGCCAACAAAAACTGCTAGAGCAGGAGTCTTTTAATAGGTGTCTGAAGTTAGAGTTTATGGAGTTTCTAATACCAATTGTTTTTGGTTATTTTCTTTTGGGAATAGCATAGGTATAATCAATCTACTGGATACTTATAATCTGCAGAAGGTATTGAGTGTACAAAGGTATAACAGCCCTCTGACTCTTTCTCCGCTCCTATGTGAACATGTCCTGATGTACCTTCATTGTTGAGGGTGGGAAGGGCATCCATCCATCCAGATGCAAAGGCAACACTCCAGCAGGTCTACCTGAGTTTATTGCCCAAGACATCAGAAGCCAAATGAGCAGCAAAATCACTAATTCTGTGGAAATATGTCTACAGATGTTAATATTCCATGTGTGGCCTACTTCTTTTTTGTGGTTTCCTTGTATTCTTCATGCTAACTGCAAAGGAACAGCAGACACTCTGTGGGAAGGAGTCCATGTGATGGGTTCTTTAAAATCCAAGTGGTCTTTTGGGGTTGGATTCACTTACCTTAACTTTGGACCTCTTACAGCTGGATGTCTAAACCACAACCACTCATCCTAGACTCCTGGTTAAAATTAATGGAGAGAAAAAGGCACTTCTGGAGATTGACTTGTCGAATTCATGGTGCAATTGCTTTCATTTGTTTCCCTTCACTGACATTAAAGGAAGCTTGGGGTAACCGTTCAGACTCATATATCTCACTTAAAGACCACTCAGCTGAGTCAGATTAATCCCATCTCTTCTGTCAGTTATTTCCTCAAGATGACTTTGCAGACCTGGTACTTGAAAGCCAGAACAATTTATTCTCCGAAGGAATGATGATGCTCTGGCACTGCTGCCCAGGGAGGTGGTGGGGTCACCATCCCTGGAGGTGTTTCAGAACTGTGGAGATGTGGCACTGAGGGACGTGGTTAGTGGGCATGGTGGGGATCGGGATTGGATTGGATGACCTTAGAGGTTTTTTCCAACCTTAACGATTCTGTGATTTTGTGACACCAGCTGCAAAACCAAATAATTGTCCCTGAGATGTGAACACACAGATAGGAAAAGGGCTGTGACTCCAGACACACTGGGAGAGGGAGGAAGGTGGGAATCACTTCTGTGAGCCTCCTGCCGAGTGCATGAGACCTGACATGTGTTCATCTTTCAAAAGCACAGCATTTTTCCTCCCAGAAGTCTTGGTTAAATAAGGCTAATAGATTAAAAAAACCCTGTATTTGACCACTGTGATTTCTCTGACTACAACGGAATTTTAGAAAGCAGGAATTGAAAAAAAAAAAAAATAATAATAAATGAATGAGAGGGATTTGAGAAGAGTGGCTGCTTGTTTTTACTTCTCCTGAATTATGGCTCATTTCCTTTGAAGTTCTGCTGACTTTGTACCATGGTGTGTTACAAAAAGTTAATCTGTCTTCCTCTTGCAGGCTATGAAGGTGCACTTCACTATTTCTTTCCATCTTGGTGTCCCCACCCCAAACTCACCCACCACCTCCCCTCTGACTTGCTCTACTTCGTGCAAGAGTAGAAAGTATTTTCAGCCTTTAGCCAAGAAATGACTCTGGAGTTGGCAGGGCTGAAGGTCTGGTTTATATGTACATATTTAAAAATAATAGTGATAAAAAAATAATAAGGAGAAAAAGTTGTGTTCTGTTCTTGATAGGAAACAGACTTTTGCAAGGCTTTCCAAGGAAGATGGTTAGACGACACTAGTTATGTATTGAAATGGACAACTCCATAGCAAAGACCTTAGGAAAAAAAAGAAACAATAACAACAAAACACAAATATTGATAAACTGCTCAATATTTTATAGGTCCTTTACTCCAAACACAAAATTAAACAAAACCCCCAGCAACCTTTCCCTGGTTTATATTTCAGTTGATGTGACGTAGGTTTACCTAAAGATTGTGTCAGTTATGCATTCTTTATGGCAGGGCTCGTTTCTGAAGAGAAGAACTGTGTCTGTATTTATCCTTTCATCTATGACTGCTCCTGAAATAGGGCTTAGAATCATCACACCTCTGTGTGTTATGTGCAGGCAAACCCAAAGCCAGTTATGTTTTTGTGTCAGCAGACATATGTCTAACACCATGGACATTTCTTGACAATTTGACTTAACTTTGTGGGCCACTGAGAGGAATAATTGAATTTTCAGAAGGACACTTACAGTGACTGCGGATGGGTATTTTAACTTTTTTTCTGTTTGTTAGGTGCTCTGTGGGAAAGGAAGGAAAGACAGAAAAAAAACTTGAAACCCTGCAAAGTCAGCATCAGACTGAATAGTAATAAATATTCAGCCGGGGACACAGGACATATTTTATTCACTCATTACATTCACTCTGTTTTTTTCCTCATTGGTGCAAAGGTGTCTGTTTACCACAGCTGAATCCAAAGACCTTTTCAGATTCACAGACAACCAGATTGAAGGAAGGTATTGAGCACGGGTACGGTGATCGCAGAAACTAAAATTCTTGTGTCCCACTTATTCCGCCTTGCCAATGAAAAGTCTGTGTATGACACTTTAATTAAGATGAAGGCCAAATTCTGAGGACTGAGGTGGATTCAGGGATTTGGGTTGTTTCTCTAGATTTGCCGTGTATTTGCCGGGTGTCTTTTAGCTTTTCCTGTTTGTTCTTCCAAGTCTTCAGAGTTGTTATGTTTCCCTGCCATGAAAAATCCAGTTTACATGGAAAAGAAAAAGAAATAAAATGAATGAATAAAAGACATTGCTCAATTCTTTCTTCCAGCAATGTGTTTTGTGCTAGTAGTGGCTGCTATAGTGTTAATACAGCAGCTCTTCACATATCAATGCAAATTCCTGTTCTAGACATATCCATTTTACATCTGCACAGTAATCAAAAGTAGACATTATGTTCTGTGTGTACCACACTTCCACTTTATTCAGCAGGGATTTTGTTGGAACTATCAGCTAAAGAATCAACTCTGATCTTTTAGATAAAGCTGTATCTTGGAGCTTAGCTTATGAAGGCTCTGATCGTGTTCTTGGTGTGTTGAATTTCTTCCTTATTTTGTAGTGTGCTACAGTCTGACCAGTTCAACATTTAAACAAACTCTGTGCCCAGGGAAGAAAAGAATGGATAAAGGAACAGAAATAGCTATATTCAGTGGGGTCTAATTAATATTTTTGTTGTAATTCCTCACTATCTTGAAGTTTCCAAAAGTAACTGTAAAGACGCTCTTCCAAGTGTATCATCTGTGCTCTTCAACCTTCTGGATAGTTGCAAAGGGGTTAGATTAATTTACACTCCTGGCTGAATTATTTTTACAGGTCCACCTCTTCTTGCTTCAAGTATTTAACTGAGACAGTACTTTCATTCAGCTTTTTTTTTGTCATTGATAGTGAGAAAGCACCAATACAAGGGATCTCATGGGTAGAGTTGCCTACTTCTGAGACCAAAACTCTTATTAACTCAATCCATGTCTGTGACTATGTCTGGGATGAATACTACTCATGTTGACATACTTCTTAACTGACATATTTATTAATTAAGACACATTGTGTCTTGTATCCATAGTCAAACTCCTTTTGGTCATGGTTTCTGGAGGAGCAGGAGAAATGTCTTTGAGAAAAAGCAAAAACACCCCCGTGAAGGAAATTACTCCCCTACTAAGAATGGGAAGGCACTTGATGTGAGTAGATTTCCCATAACACTGTGTGTGCCTGGTCTTTTATAGCCCACCTGCTTCCCTGGCAACTCACAGCTTCAGGTATGAGGGACATCTTGGACTCTACTTGTTCTAGTTGTAGGATTTTAGTAACAACTGAAGCAGAATGTCTTATTAAACTCATTGTTCATGAAAGAGAATTCTTAGGGGAAGTATAACAGCGTGGGAGGAGTAAGAGATCTGATGAAGCAATCTAATTCCACTATGGTCCTAAGATCTGAGGAAGCTGATTTGACATTTTCCTTATGTCTCCTTCCACAGGGTTACATTTTCCACAGGAAAGATGCTCCCCCAGATGGTTTGATCAATAAGCTGAATGGAAACTCCAGAAACTCATTTTGATTTTACTACAAGCTTCTGTGCTATTCTTACGAGAATTATTTAATTTGGCTTTGATTTAATTCCAACTCTGATAAGTGAATATGGCATTTCTTTCCTCTTTACTAATACTAGGAGTTTCTCAAGACAGGGATGGCCTGCTGTGAATTACAAATTTGTACAGAACTTAGGCATAATGAAATGCAAATCTCACATGTAGAAGAGCTTAAGCAACAATTATAATTACAATGTGCAAACAGCTTCTTGGGAAGCTGAAGTGCTAGACATTTGGCTGCAGGCGTTTCCCTAACACTTGCCTCTTGGGATGAAAACTGAATTGGAGAGCTCAACTTATGCTCATCTTGACTTGACATTGATTGTTTCAGCAAACATAAAGCATATGATAGGAAACTAATGATTATCTTCCAGGCACAGGGATTGCTTAAATGTTTCTGAATGTGTTTATGATGGGAAGTTGCACGCTAGGAAGATTTATTAAGCCTGGCAGTCTGCGTGCATGTTTGTTACATGATTAATACAGTTAACAGTTCTGAATCAACAATCTCCAAATACTGTCTCAGAACTTGCCAAGGAAAATCTGTAACTCCAACCCATCCAGAGAACAGTAGCAGCATTTATACTACTATGTTTCAACATGAGTGAGCGTCGTGCAATGTCAGTGATGGTGGTGTGGACTGGAGGAGAAGACCTGAAATGGTCTTGGAAAAATGTTGGCAAACATCAAATACTTTTTGTTCAATTTAGCTATGGAGCAGGCTTTTCTAACATTGCATATTACTGTCCAAAGTAGCAAAGTTCTACCAAACCTCCGGGCTAGAAGACCTGAACATAACTAGTTGTGATCTTTTTCTGTAGCTCCTACGAGCAAGCAGCAAGACTTTCCAGAATCATTCAAGATTACATGAAACAACTGACCATACAGTAAAGGAAGGCAAGGTTAATACCCAGTCACTTACATGTTTCCAAGAGCCAGCAAAGATTGAGAACCATTGTGTGTGTTTGACTCATTTGTGAAATTATATTTCTAGTCATTTTGTAGATGAAAAGTTTTCAAAGTCAGGAAAGACTGTTATGATATGGAAAACTGAACACCATCAGTATCTGGGCCATGACATTTTACCTGAGGAATTTTGAACATAACCTGCAAACCTACCACTGAAGTCTAATAGATATATATGTTGGGAAGGTACCTGATAAAAACAAAGCACAAATCACAGCTCTGTGATAACTCCTCCCAAATTATCACTACAAACTTGTTTATTGTGCTGAATAACCTGACTTCAAATTCTTATACCTTGGTATCATACTCTCTGATGGGTTAAAGAGCTCTCTGATGCAAATGTGTATCATAGGGAGGAAATACAAGATGCTTGTTGTGAAGAATTTTCTTCTATGTCAGAAGCAAATAAATTTTGATTCTATCTCAATTACTGATAAATTGGATTCTACAGCAGACAATAATATACTTTGCATGTATTTTACAGTTGCATCACCACCAGTGGTAGAAAGCAACATCAGATGTTCACACTGAAGCTGCATCTATCATTTGGATCTTGGATGAGTGTCTAATCTAGGATTGAATGCTCCATTTTCCAGCTCATACACAGGATCTGTGTTTTGCAGCTCAATACAGTCTGTTCCACACCACAATCAAAACAACAGTCCCATCTTCCTTTCAAGTACATCTCCTTACTGACCTCCTCAAAGGGCAGCATCTCAAGACAGAGAAATATTTATGGAAAGCAGTGCTGCTTGTTTTTATCATGATCCCAACACAGCAGCTCTTCAAAAGACAGTTCCCAGTTCCTTGTCTGAGCACTGAAATGTCTGAGCATTGAAATGTCTGAGCATTTCATTGTGTTTACCTGGTGGTAACTGATTGCTTTTGATTGATTTCCTTGAGTTGTATGTTTTTTGTCACACAGAGCCTACATACAGACATTCAGACTTCAAGCAGCTTCTTTTCCAACAAATCACAGCACACAGACAAACCTCAGGGGCCATTTTTCTAATGGTCTCTGGTTAACTTTACTATCATTTTCCAAAACGGAGTCCTAGAGGCTTACAGAAGCAGAATTTATAAAAGACTCTGATTGTGCCTAGTTTTTCCTTATCTATTTTCCATTCCTTCTGCCAAGCAGAAGCTAAATAGGAGCTGACAAATAGGCAGTATGGACAGCCAAGGAGCTTGGGCACCAGATAAACTTCAATAGCCTCAAAACTGTTGAATCGGACTAAACAGCAGCAGCAGAGCTGTAAATCTCAAGACAAATACACTAAGAACGTGTAAAAGAAACAGATATTTTCCTGTTGGCTTTGGGAGAAAAAAAAAAAAAAAAGTCAAATGAAAATCTTGACTTTGGGCCCACACATTGGGCACAACCTGTCCAAGGCCACACAATGAGCCAAGAGCAGAGCCATTGCTTCAGTACATTGCTTCAATACAGCCATATAAATAACCCTGTTCTGAAACTACCACCCCAGCATGGAGCCTAGGAAAATGCGCAGGAAATTTCAACAACACTGTTAAGCTGATCAGGAAGCAACAATTTGGATGGGCAGATGGGAGCTCAGCCACAGGCCATCAGCTGACATTGTATGGTCAGCCTTGCTTGATGTTTCAGGCTTACTGTCCTGATTCCTCTCCTGTGGTTACCCACAGTCAATCTGGATCCAGGTTTATTGGAGACTTTTTTTATTTTATTTTTGTTTTTTATCTTTTTTTTTTTTTTTTTTTTTCTGAGTGGAAGAGGATACTGTATGAAACAAAATGCATTCCTGCCTGAAAGTTTGGTAAAGTGACACCAGGTTCCTATTTCTTTTGGCCACCACATCCCACTGCAGAAAAGCCACATGAACAACAGCACAGAGCCAAAAAAGCACTACAGCCTTCTTTTTTTTTTCTTTCTTTCTTTTTTTATTTTTTCTTCTGGAAATTATTTATGGATATATTGGGCAAAACAGTTTATAACCATAGTGTGGAGCAGCAGACTATACAAGGCAGATAAAAGCAGCCCATTCTCAGCTAGGAAGAGGCAGCAAAGTATCCAAGCTACATATTCAGCACACCCCTCCTGTGTGCAGGGTTCATGGCTAGACATGTAAGGGAGTCCCTGTCTGGTCACAGGAGGTGTCACAGACACCATGGAAATTTCAGAGCTTGAGATAACCACAAGGTCTGCTCCAGCCAGAAGCCATACTGACAAGACATTGGTTTATTCATTACAGTGCAGTCCTTCCTTTCTCAGTTGTAGGAAACACTACAGCCCTGCTTAGGACATTAATCTTTGTTGATGTCAACATAAAAATGAGCAATCTATGCTAATTGCACGCTGTGTAATCCCCCTTTCTCCCTTCTACCTCCATCTTAAGGATATTTGTAACTTTACCTGTTGATTTGCATATGTGTCTTTTTATGTGACAAAATGCATTGGATATTTGTAGCATTTGGGACTTTTCAAAATATTTGCCAGTAGGATGTTGTGGTTTGGGTTAAGTGTTTCACAGTGACTCTAGAGACAAGAGTTTGAATTTCACTTTGGTCTACAGCTGCTGCCAAGCACTTTCAGTTTAGCTGAGTGCAAATGCCTGAAGACTCAAGTTGTATGGAAAGTCAACCATATTCCTATACCCTTCCCTATTCCTTATGTTGTAGAAGATGGAAGGCCTTGACCAGCCTACAGAAAGGAGTTAGCATATGTATCCAATTTGGAAAAAAGCACTGCTGCATCTATTTCTTAGTAAGACCAATGGCCCTTCTTGCATTTCTAGTTGTGAAGCCCATGTCCCTGAAAACTGGCCTGAGATGACCATGCTTCCCTTCCCTTCCCTTCCCTTCCCTTCCCTTCCCTTCCCTTCCCTTCCTTCTTTTTCTTTTTCTTTTTTTTCCTTTTTTTTTTTTTCCTTTTCCTTTTTCCTTTTCTTCTTTTTAAATATCTATTTTGTGCATTCTCACCCATCCTGATATCTGCTCTGGCATCTGATGCAATTACGAGTTCCTGCCTGCAAGGGACAAAGATAGAGTCAGTGTCATGTGTTGTCAGCGCATCTGTCACGTAACTCTTCCCAGACCACAGCCCTCCTGTGTTCTAAACTTGAGACAACAAATTGCTGCCAGGTCAGGCTGGCCTGACAGTTTCCATTAGTTTGGCTCATAAAAATGAAGGACGGTTTACATCACAAGAAAAAAAAAAAGAAGAAATCGTGGACATGAAAGGCTTCTTCTCCCCATTTGCACCACTGCAGGGGAGCTTATTTAGGGATGCTGCTCTGTTTTACATGCTGTCCTGAGTATCTTCTCTGTTTTCACTTTTGCTGTTTCCTGAGTCTCCTGATGACACAGCAAGTCTTCTAGGGCAGTTCACTTTATTTTTGTCAACTGAGAAATTCAGGAAGATTTTAGTGATTAAGAAAATCCATCTTTTTGGTAAAAATCTTGTCTGCAAACAGTTTTGCGTACCTTTGCCAGATTTCCAGATAAATATTCCCCCTGGCTCTGTGGTATGAAGGGTGGGATGGTGAAGGTTCAGAAGTACATAGGTAAATGATGTATTTTATTTATCCACTGTTTCATTTTAAAGCAAATTCTGGAGAAGCTACATCAGTCTTGCTCTTAATACAGAACACGGTCTAGCAGTAAAGGTGAGGTTTGGGGTCCTCAGGATGGGGGAATTCTGAAAGGGATCACACATCTCTCAGGCACAATTGTAGTATAACTGATACTGCATTGGATCGAGGGCTTTTGAAGCCCCTTTCAAATCTGCACTAACAGGATTGCTATGTGTTCAGAAATGATTTTAAGTCTCCACTATAGTAGACACCACCACAAACCCAGTGTTCACTACTTATGGGGATGCAACTTCTCAGTCTTCTTTCTTGTAAGCTACAAACCTGATAAAACAACAGATGGGTCATTTTATCCAATATTTCTTTCTGCAATTTGTAGCCTAGATAGACCTCATAAGAAAGAATTTTTCTCTGACAAGTATTTCCTTAACCAAAATCAAGGAGAATTGGATCAAACCCATGTCCTGTTCTTTTCTCTCTTTCTCTCAGGGCTCACCCCACAAACAAATATGTCACCACTAAGAAACTGCCCCTTCCCTTACCGATTTGTTAACCTACCTTTTCATCAGTTTCCCTTCTTATAGCATTATCTTCCTTTCATATTTATTCAGTTCATGAGAAAGATGACCCAAACCTCTTTATTTACCATCCCAATGATTTTCTAATTGTTCCTTGTACTTTCCTCTGAGTTTTGCATAAAATATTTTCCTTGATTTATTTTTCCTGTTGATAACCTTATCTTTTAATCTATGTTCTGATACCGCTGAAATATGGGTAAAGTTATTCCAAATAAAAGACTTACAGGGGAAAACAAAAATAAAATTCTGCAGTCCAACAAAATAGTCAAATGTAAAATTGTACAGGTTATGCAAACAAGATCTATCAAGGATGTAAACAGTTTTCTGTGGCAATTACAACATTTTTATACTGCAGAATTGTTTAGAAAGATAGAATTGCTATTTTTAGTAGTAGCAGTAATAATTTTTATTTATGCAGATTTGGTATTTATGCAATCTGGTTAATTACTTTGTTTTCTCCAGCACTCACTGGCAGTGACCCGTCAAGTTGCTTGTTTCAGTTATGTCTTTCAGTGTTCTCCCAGCCTAAAAGGAGCCTGTGACTCACCTGTCCCATTTTCTGAAGTGTTGAAACTCATTAACAATTTATGAACGGGGCTCACCAGCAGATATTATGGTTCAACAGGAAAATATTTGGGGAGAGTGTCACTGGGAATGTTCGCTGACTGGATGAAATGTAGAAGCAGCAAGACACAGGAAGCTGAAAATTTGTCTATAAAAAAAGGTCACTTTAAATGAAGAATTTAGGCCAGAGAGAGATCAAATTCAATTTTGGTATAACAGCCCCAAATTAATTTCACCCAGTCATCTAAAAATTAGGTATCAATTCCAGAAAATTTATTTCAGAATACTCCAGTAATAACTATACAGAGATGGATAACACGAGTTGGTGATTTATTCCATCAGTCTGAGATGGCCATCTCAAGATGTGGGCATCTGTCTCCATGAAATACTCGTCTCTTTCCCCATAAGTTGGGTGACCTGTGAAGCAGCATGAAGCCCTCGTTCTTTATCAGCTGTAAGGTTGGATATCTGACTCTAATGCATGCAGTAAGCAAAACGTTTCTCAGCTTCAGAAATTTCTTGACACCTTAAAATCTACATCTAATTTTGAAATGGAGTCGAGATACAGTTGAAAGTTCAGACAACTTTCACCGGAACAAAACCAAGCTTGAGAGCCCACTTCATACAGACTCTCATTGAAAATTATGCGTTAGCCTCTTGATACCTTACAGCAATGGTCACTTTCAGCTGGGAACAGTACTTTAATGTTAGTGCTATGGGAATTAATGGCTGAATTTAGTCCCTGTGGGGTTTAAAATTAGTTGATTCGAAATGGATTTTTTAAAGTGTATTTTCCCTCGTGCTTTAAATGCTCTGGACTCTCATAGTCTGTGACCCATAAGTCTCACATTAAACTGCTTGTATGGAACAGTTGCTCTTTTAATAATTACAGCACAGTTGACATCATCTTTGGGAAATGCCCTGGTAGTGTTTGGGATAGTTAAATCCATCATCACCATTCTTCAGTTAACTCACAGAGTTGTAGCTCTGGTGGTTGGAATCAAACCAAAAGGAAGTGAGGGAGGGCTGTGCAGATGTCTCATTAGTAGACTTGCTCATCTACGTGCAAGCACAAGGGATGCTAGCTGAGCTCCATTCTGCTTATACTAAAGTAGAAAGCTGATGTTTCCTCGTGTCAGCTTTGTCACTGTGGGAGGTTTCTCAGAGACAGTCATTCACAAACCCTGCTCGCTTTTTCCCAAGAGAGAGCAAGATTCATATTTATATAAAATGAAAATCTTGTTTTGTAGCCATACTGTGATAGCACATCTTTTGTGTCTTAGCAGTTAATGGCACTTTAACACACCCTAAGTGAAAAATGAGTGGAAAGAGATGGTCTGAACCAAAATCCCTGATGTGGAGAAGAGAAAGCTAGGGCTGCAAATTGTTAATATTAGACACCTGTTAATCTCAAAATGTTCTGAAAATGTTTGTGCATGAAGTGAGTTTTGGTTTATAAAAATGGCTTGTGGTTTGAGAAGCCCTACTGTAACACTGTAAACAGTTGTTTACAAGGTGGATAGTCATAGGACAAGGGGGGATGGTTTTAAACTGAAACAGGGGAGGTTTAGGCTAGATATAAAGAGGAAGTTTTTCAGACAGGATAGTGAAGAACTGGAACAGGTTGCCAAGGAGGCTGTGGATGCCCCATCCCTGCAGGCATTCAAGGCCAGGCTGGATGTGGCTCTGGGCAGCCTGGGCTGCTGGTTGGTGACCCTGCACATAGCAGGGGGTTGGAACCAGATGATCTTTGAGGTCCTTTTCAACCCAAGCCATTTTATGATATGGTTCTATGATATTCTGTGATAAGATTGTGATAAGAGGAAGAATTAGGTTTGCTATTTGCAGAGTGGTGAGAGACTAAAACAGAGAATCCTGATCTAAATGCAGATATGGGTTTCAAGGCTAATCAAGGATTTCCTGTACAGTGGAGAGCCACTGTAGTCAGCAGTCTTGAGAGTCATGCTGAATAGATATCTCATTATATAACTAGACTTATGAATTTAGAGTGATTAATTCTCACTATTTTATCAAACTTTGTGTTCTATTAACACTTGTGTTGTGATGCACTTAAAAGAAAGTGGACACCTGCATTTGAACTGCATATAGGTACAACAGACCATAGGGCACTTCAGGTGCTACAGGCTGTCTTGATGAGTACGCAGCTGCCAGTGCAAAATGACGCAATATTATGTGAATAAACCATTTTCACATTGTTTTTGTGTTATCTTTGCCAACACTTTGTGTCAACCCAGATAAATGGCAGACATATATACTTGATCAGCTGAATGATTCCACTCCACAAATGAATCCCCTGTCCTAACTGCTGTTCTATCCTTCTACTTTATTTTAAATATGTATGTAGAGACTTTTTTTTTCCCACTTTTTCATTATATACATAATAAAACTATAACCTTGTTGATGTCTCCAGACCAGGGACACAATTTTTAAGAAAAAAAGAACAAAATAAAATAAAACCCAAAGAAGAAATATTTGAAGATATTTCAACGTATTTTCTTGTTTCAAGGTAATAAATGTTGTATGCAAATTCATTCTATAGATGTAGTTAGTTGCAAATAGCAATTAGAAAAACAATTAGAAAACAGACAATCGCTTTCTTTCATTGATTTCTAAATAATACAACATTAGTTTGGGGTCACTGTCACTAGGAACCATAGCCAAACAGCACTCTCAAAAAATCTGTGGTGAATGCATTCTGCCTTGGCAGAACAACAGCTAACAGCTGGGGGGATGCAACACTGGATAATGGTGGTAATTATGACAGTTTTCATGGTGCCCACAAGCATAGCCATGACGATGCAGCCTCAGTGCATAGTGCTGTATAAATAAACACTAAGAAATGGTCTGAGCTCTGCAAAGGCACAGTGTAAATGAAGGGGGAGAGGAAAAGGCAGGAATCAAGGTCACACAACGAAATGGTGGGAGAAAGGAAAAATGGAACTCATGTGACTGAAATCCCAAATCACTGATGTATCCATTAACCTCAATTGATTTTCCTTCTGGTTTTGGGTTTAGAAATTAAAATTGTCTCAACTATTTACCCTCCTCCTGAGCCATCTCCTCACCAGCCTTTTCCTTCTTCCTTGAGCCATTCTCTTTCTCCTTTGTCATTCAACCACCTCCCTCTTCAAGTTCCTCGAGAAAGCTGCCTGAAGATTAATGGAAAACCAAGACTTTGTAAACCATTCTCCTGCAAGTGGATTTAATCCAGACTCTCAATGACACCTCAAAGTGTATTTTGGGGTGTAATTATAATAGATGCACTCCGCAGAGAGCTCATTTATCCTGAAACAAATATGGAAGACATGTTAAGTGAGATATTTTCTATTTTTTTACTTTTTCTTTCACCTAACACCACAGCATCAGGACACAAAGCTGCAGTTCCACTGAAAATAATGAAGTGAGAGGTTCCATAAAGTTATTTCCAGCTGATGGACTGAATGCTACATAAATATACAGGAGAGTCTCAGAGGAAACCACCAGGTCATTCAGGATTGCATCAGTTTCAGTCCAGTGAATGTAAGATCCATGTCTCTCTTGTAAGGGGAGAAATCTGCATACAAGAAGATACACAGATATTAAGCTTCCCTCCCTCTCCCCCTGCTTGCTACCAGGATATCACCTACTGTTAAGTTCAAGGAAGTGTCAGCTGAAGTAATTATTTCGATCCATGAGGATTCAGCCTCAGGGTCAGATAATAGCAAGTGTCGAGCAAGAAATTCTTATGAACTTGCCTAAGTTGATTTTTCAGGGAGATCAAAAGCAGGAATGCCAGCAAAGCTATTGTGGAAAATGGACAGATTCAGGACATTTTGCACCAGACTGAGAAAGGTCAGCCTTTCTGGCAGACAGCAAGACTGGTGCTCTGAGTCAACTCAAACAGAACCACTTCTTCCTCAGGCTTCCCACTGACAAATTCAGTTTGAGTTTGAGTTTGGCTCTGGATGAGGATACTGTCTCAGGAAAAACAAGACCTAGCTATTCCCTTTTGAACTAAACCTGAACCCAAATTGGACTTGTATTTGAATCTGGAGAACGTTCAATTTCTTTTTCTTTTACTTTCCTTTTTCTCTTTATTTTCTTTTTCTCTTTTTCCTCTTCCTTTCCTTTTTCCTGGAAAAAATGAAGCTATATCTCTCTCAGTCGCAGGTTTTCGAGGTCCAGAAAACTTTCTGTAGACTTGGTAGTAAGAACAACACAAGATCAGGGTTTTGGGTTATAGCTCAAACTGATCTCCTAATATTTTGGAATCTCATTGAGTTGCATTTGAACAAACAGTGATTCTTATTTCTATTTTGAAAATTCCTCACCATTTTATTTGCTGCAAGGAAATAACCCGTGCATCAAAGTCAACATGGACTCATGGTCTTGTAGTAACAGATTTATTTCAATTATGCCAACAGCCACAACTACATCTCAGCCATCAGAGTTTAAGCAGCTGTTGCTCTGTCGTTCCTGATGGACTTCTCCTCTACCACCACTGCTTCAGCAGATGTTCTCCTGAAAGGCAGTGTTCTTTCTCCAGTTCCATCTCACTTACTGCTCCCTCCAATTGTTTTTTCCACTAAGAACAAATTAAATTAAAAGCATCTCTGATAGAACATAATGGTTTAGATGTCAGAGAATGCCTTACGTGTGACCTCAGCCCTTGCTTTCTATGCTGCACACTGTGATTAATGCCTTTGTTGCAGAAATATTTCTAAACTGAAATCTTGACTCCTCTGAAATCAATATTGCCACCAGTGGCATTTGCTGAAATAAAAGGTTCTGTATTAATTTCTCAAGTATCTAGTTAAAGAAGCGTTTAATCTCAACAATATATCGGTTTGGAAGTCTGAGACAGTGTCTTACTGTGAAAGGAGTGGCAAAGTGAGCAACAAAGCTTATCCTTGGTTGCAGACAGTGGAAGATGTTGCAGAACAGATATCCTTCTGCCTTTTTCATTTTACGTCATGGGATACCTAGAATTTCCAGGTATCTTTCAAGAAGAGCTAGTTAATATATGTTTGTTTGGAGGGACATGCAGGTGAATCCTCCTTAGCTGAAGCTACCTTCAGCAGAGAGACACAACATCTGAAGCATATTTGTATATACCAGCACAGACTATCATCTCTCATAATCCGTCAAAGCTCCACTGAAGTTGACAGAACTCTCCTGCATTTGCCTTATCCAAAGACTTGGCGCAGAACACTTAGTTTTTCCTTCTTTCAATGTAACTACGTGTTATGCCTCATGGAAAAGGTGAACAGTGGCTTCTGGCCAGAACATACTAACCTTTTAGAGTTTATCATATGAAAATACATGAATGATACCCAGATGAGTGGGTTATATGTATAAGTCTCTCTCTCTTTCTTTATATACATAGATAAATATAATCACACTGTTCTCTGCCTGGGCTGTTTTAGAAAGGGGACAGCAGTGAAGTTGTTAAGAATCTTCACTCGTGTTAAAAAACTTCCTTAGTGCAGCAAAACAGGCTATTGTTGAACTGGGAAAAGATATTCCATAAATCTCCCAAAGTCAAACACCATGAAGGGAATATGGAGAAATAGATCTATATATGAAGTACTCTGTTAACAGCATTATGTGACCCTTAGAAAAAACAGAGGAAAGAAAACCTTACAAGCCTGGAAAAAATATTCTCTGACTCTTATCAAAAGCACATTTGAAAGGAGACCTTGGAGGCATCTATTGTTTAATGGGCTATGCTTGATTTATTGTTGATTATGTCACAAAAAAAGAGAAGAAATATGTATATAATCATTCCAAAGCCATGAGAGGTACAGGGCTTCACTTCAATCTATTAGACATTGGAATCAGGGAATATTTTTTTTTCTCCTCCTTCATTCAAAGATCTCTGTTTGACCAAGAGCGTGAAACAGTTTGATGGGCAAGTCCCTCAGTGCTGAGATATACCTCACTTGTTTTCTGTAAGTAACTGGCCACACGAGAACAGGCCTGCAGTTTTAGTTTACACAGCTGTATGCTGGAACGCAGAGTTCACTGCATTTGTTTCAGGCTCCTTTTAGCAGCAACAACGAAATACTGTCCCTCCTTGCCCTCTGCTGCTGGCTCTCCTGCTGCATGCACATGCACACATGTCATGCACATGCAGGCACATACAAACCTGCAGCCACGATTGCTCCATAGACTTCAGAGCTGCCTTTTTGTGGGTACAAAACAAAGAATTTGAGACAGCAGTGGAGTTGAGGGGACTACTGACAGCAGATCAACAGCTGTGAGGTAACAGTCTCATTTATCACTGGTATGAGCTGGACTAGTCAAGGGATTGAACTACCATGCTTCTCAAAACATTATTTTGGTGCAGATGTTTCAACTCAGTATCTCTTTTCAAAAATTTCAGGGTACTGTGTTTTCCATTTATCTTTTAAACCCACTCAAAAAGAAAAATGATAATAGAGTAGAACAGAATAATTAAAAAATGCATCCATTTAAACTTGAAGATACATTAAAACAAAATAAACAAGCACAAAAAAACTATGCTGAATTTTATGTCTGATGACACTTGAGTGAGAAATCTATATCTGTCTGAATCAAGAAGACCAGAAAACAACAAAGCACCAGGGAACTCAGGAAGGAAGACAGCTGGACGTGAAGTTCAGATTTTGATATTACCAGGCCTGGAAGAAAGTTTGGAATGTCTTCATAGCTGAAAATCATTGATCACAAGTCTCCTTCTGTATAGGTGGAGGATGACATAAAAAAGACATGTAGATTTCCATGTGCATTGAAAATCGTCAGATAATATGTGAGAAAAAATGAAAGATGTAGAGCATTACAGAAAGAAGAGCACCTAGTATTAGAAAATGCTGCTATTAAAAATTTAATCATGGAATACTTCATATACTTTTGGAAACTACCTATTTAACTTATTTTTATATTCTGAATTGTGTTTCTCTCAGGAGAAACTAAAAGGAGTGTTTTGCTTGAGATATACATTCAGAAGTGCAAGGTCATACACCACGAAGTGCCTCAATGGACTGGCTATTAAATGTACCTCTGGAACTTCTGAATAGGAGAAGCATATCTCCCTGCTATTTCAGCTAAGGTTAATCAATTAATTTAATTGTAGACATCTAAGGGCTGACTGGTCTCATGTGGAACATTCCTACATGCATGTCATTGGAGAAAGACAGGCACCACAAGAAGTCATGCATCTTGCTCCTTGGTTGTACAAACTTTTCTGATAACCCTCTTGAGGGAATAAAATTAAATAGGCATTCTGGAAAATGGCTTTCACAGAATTCATAATATTCAGAAATTAAACTCGACTATTATGCACACGTATTCCTTCAGGTAAGACATATGCCCAGAATTTGAGACATTCAATAAAATGAGAATGATGAGTGTTTCATTTATCAGTCCTGCCTCTTTACTGGCCTCCGGTGGCATCCTACCTCATGTGTACATGGAAGGTCTTTTACAATGTGGCACTACGTTTTGCCAGGCCTCTAAACAACCCGGTCAGCAGACGACAATAATAGAAGCTGGACCTCTGCCAAACACAATAATGATATTTCCTGGGGTATTCACAGAGTTTCCAGCTCTGCAGACAGGGTGTAGCGTGGTAAACCTAAACATCATGGTATTTAAATATCCAGCTACAAACGTTCACAAGTGACTCACAGTCCCGGTTGCTTCCTATTTTGCTACGGTGATCCAAAATACTTCTACCTAATGAGGCTTTCTTGTCAGCAAATATGAAATACTTATTTCCCGAGAATCAAGCCTTTTATCATTTCATCATTTATAGATACTAAAAACAGAAATCAAAAATATATGGTTACTGAAAAGGCTGAGAGTAGTTTTTACAGATAGGATAGTTTTGTCTCAGAGCTCTGACAGTTTGGGACTGGACACCTCTGAAAGTGTCAGCCCTTGGAAATAAACAGATCTGTGGCCAATTGGTGCTTGTTGTACTATGTAAAGACCAGAAAAAATTACCCCAGTGTCTAAGGAAAACATGAGCTGAGTAGCCGTTCTTTCAGCAAAGGTGATGATAGAGAATCCTAAAAGTCTATTTTTTGATAATCTTACATAGCTACTGCATTAGAAGTCTCTAGCTGTATCATTTTGAAGTGAAAATAACAGAGAGGTTCAGGGATTGCTCAGGCTGGATGGGGATCTGTGCACCTGATGGAGCTGTAGATGTCCCTGTTCATTGCAGTGGAGTTGGACCAGATTGCCTTTAAGGGTCCTTTCCAATACAAATAATTCTAAGGATCTATGAAAGTATTAGGAGAAAGGCTGACGGATTTTCAGTGTCAGTTCATGTCTTGTTTATACGTGAAAGCAAAATACGCAGTAATCCTGAGGGTATTTGCCTACTGTGGCAAACCATGCCAGCAGTATCATGTGGGATACTCAAACCAGAGCTGTACTCTGATTAAATAAATACACAAGCACTGAACATCAAGGAAAATATTAGTAGGTGATCTTAAGAGAATTTCTTTGGTGCTTTGTCTCACAGCAGCTACACTGCCACCACCTAGAAACTGCAAACTTTTTCCTATTTTTTTTTTGTGACAGTTTGATGAAGAATCACAGACATGACTCCCTTCTAACATTTATTCTGTCCCATAACTAATGAGGCTTGATACCACTCTCTACTCTCCTGTAAATACACGTACAACACACGTCTGGGTCCTGCAGGAGCAATTCCCTTCCTTTTGACTATCACCACACTCACAGCAAATCAAAATGATTTGCATGTGATGTTGGCTGAGAAGTTTCTCAGAAACCTGTTCTCAGCATTAACGATGAAGAGATGTGATATTTTTGTATGGTGGGCTGTATTTGTCATATAATACCATCTGGCATATAATCATATCACTGTATTGTAGAAAGGGTGCTGAAAGAAAAAAAAGAAAAAAAAAGTAGAGCCAAGAAAGGAAATGAAGATATTTTCTCACGTCCTTGTAATACAGGAGAATAAGGAAACCTGTTTTTGACAAGAAAGGGTGGAAGACCTGTTGGAATAGGAAGTCAACAGGAACGGTAGTGGAAAAGACTGATCAAAGGCCCACCAAGACTCTTATTTTATCTGTGAGAGTTGTTTCAGTGAGCTGAAATAGCAGAGTGAAAGTAGTTTCCAAAGAGGAAAGATATTTTGGGATTTAACACGATTAACTTTGGGTAGAAAGGATTGAAGGACTGGATGCTCATCTGAATCTCTGGGGGGTGATTCTGTTCATCTACTTTTCAGGACTGCCCAGATCTATAGATGCCCACATATGCCAGCCATGTCCCTGGTTCTGTTGGAAGCACATCTCCTAAGCAAGGGACATTTGGTCACATGACATTGACCACAAGTCAACAGAGCTCTGACATTTGACTCCATAATGATTTCAATTGTCAAATCAATGTAGTGTTCCCATTTTGACCTTATTCATCTATCTTAAATTGCCCCTATTATTTTCATGTCCAGTATTCAGAGCCTTTGTTTCACAGCAAAGGGAGCTTTTCTGCCTACGCTTCCTTGCAAAGCACCATTCCACCAGTATCTCCTACTTCATTTTGAGTGCAAAGCTCTGTCAAGGACAGGGATGTAAAAATAATAGCAAAGCTAAAGAAGACTGTAACATTTGGAGCCAAAATCCCAATGTGGTTTTGCTTTAAATCAAACTTCTGAGAGGCTGCTGAAGCTCAAGTTGTACTATGAAACAAGATGTGTCAACTACCCCGCCTAATTTTCCCATTACAAATAAAAAGATGCAAAAAAGCCCAACTAATAAATAACACCTTATGTGAAATCTTGGAAAAGACTGTCTTGATGGTGTGCGAAATGAGAGAAAGAGTAAATGCCCTTCAGATTTCTGGCAAAGTAGTTTCAGAAAAGGTTCAAACGTTGCAGTTATTTAGATAGTGACCACCTTTGGTTTTCTTTCGGACACTGTCTTGGTTTGACAAAACCATATTTCCACAAAGATTTTTACCATGTATATAGAGAAAAATATCTGTTCTGCTTTTTTTTCATCCTTATTTGAAGGAAAGATAACACATTTCTCTATTTTCAGTGCTTTTTGCAAATCTGTAAGAAGTGAAAATGAGCAACGGTTGTATTTTAATAACGAAGAATGTAATGTCCCTTAAAGCCTTGTTTTAGTTCCTATTCTTGGATATTTCTGTCTTTATTAACAAACTAAAAAACAAACAAACACACACACAAACTCAGTTTTGATACCTGATCTTTCTCTGTAATACTTCGTGCATCTTTTGATTATTTTTCAATTCAGTGATGCAACAGAGATTTCAAGGATTTTTAATTTCTTGCATTCAACCAAAGAAAACAAGACAGTAGCACATTCTCATCCATGGTATTTGCCACCAGGAATTCTACAAGGAATAAAGACTATCACACCAACTTCCCTCAATGCTTGCAGTTCACTTGATATTGAACAATCCAGGAATGAGACCTGCTGCCTAACGAACATGGATTTCGGCTTTTTGTTGCTCATTGTCCTAATGTGAAATCTGCACTGTTCACTGCAGAGCCACGTGGAACACAGGGCTCATGATGTCTCATCTCCCGCCTATCCAGGAGCTTCCAGAAAAAAAGAGCTTGAACAGTAAAAAGGAATTTCTAAAAGCAGTATAGCTCTCCCACCAGCTTTCTTCTGATCTTCACTTTGCCTTCTGAAATACAACTTGCTGCAAAAGCAAAGCTAAGGTACTTCTGCTAAGGTGTCATATGGGCTAATTCTCTTTGACATCAGTGAAGGCAATTTGGTTCATATCAAGGAATGTACTGTTTCAACGTCTGGCAGTTTTGCCACAGAGATGCAAAGCCTCCATGTCATTTGTCAAGAAAATTTTGTTCTGGGAGTTTTAGATAAACTTTTATTTTCCCTGCCTGAGAAGTAACCACAGTGTAAATTCCAACCATGCATCGCCTTCTGCTGAGGAATATGGTTCCCATTATCAGAGAGCACTGCTTATTATTACACTGAGCTTTGCACTTTTTTTCTTCTTCTTTCTTTCTTTCTTTTCTTTTTTCTTTTTTCTTTTCTTTTTTTTTTTTTTTTTTCCACATGAAATGATTATATATCAAATATTTTCCTCACCAGGCATGGCTGACAGCTTTTGCCCTCAGGAAATCTTCTTTCTCTCCATTTAAAGGTTTTTTTTTTGTTCTTTCTCTTGTTATGTTTTCTTCCCCCTGGTTCCCCTCCCCTAAAATTGATACAACTGCTCTATAACACAGGATTCTCTTTATTTTTGCTGGTACTTTCAGTTTATGAATATCTAGCAGATCAATATACAACAGAGAAAAAGGGGCAAGGTAAATATATGCATAAAAGAAGAGGGAAGAAGGGAAAAAGATCCAAGTACTAAGGCCTAGATCTGCAAGGTTATTCTTATGCTGATGGATACTGATCATGGATCTGGGATTATGCCTTCATGTGCCAGATTAGCTGTTTATCCTTATGGTAAAATTCTGGGAATTCAAGACACCTATTAGTTCCACTTAAAATCTTGTTTTGTTTTATGTTATTTTCCAACTTTTAGACCATGTCAATATTTTCACAAGAAGCGAGAAACGGGGACTCAGTGTTCCCCAAAGAAAATCCAGTGTTTGTAGTCACTGTCTGTGAAGGTTTCATAGTCATAAGTCCCATTACCACTGGGAAAAGCAATTATAATGGGAAATTTTCAGTTGACTGAATTAGCTGCTCACATGGTGTCTGTGTCTCCAACACTAGAAGATGGTTGGAAGCCAAAAATTCTTATCCTCAGCATTTCATAAAACAGGAGTTTAAGTCATTCATATATAAAAGGATGTATTGATGACTCCCACTTTTCAAAAACACAAACAAAAGCAAAAACAAACAAACAAACAAACAAAACACAACAGAAGTGACATTTTCAAAATAACATCTTGAATAATACCTTGATCAAAGAAAAACATAGCCTTGGTCTGTTGAAGTTGACTCCAGCTCTACAACAGGGAAACACGTTCATAGTTTTTTACTTAGAGCTTCCCTACCTTGAAGTAATTGCAAGTGTGAAGCTGCAACATCATATTTCACAGTGACCTCGCACATTCACAAAGCATCTTAGCATGTCAAGCAGCATCATGATTCCTAGGTGCACTGATAAGATGTATTTGCTGTTACATCAATTTCTTAGCCACAGTTTGTTTTCCTCTGATCATTTTTTCCTCTTCATCAATTCTCTCTTCAAAGAGATAGAATCAAAGTGCTTAGGAGAAGATTCTTTTTTTTTTTTTTTTTTTTTTTTTCCCCCAGCACGGTATGAGTTGTGTGTGTAACACAACTGTTCCTTATGAGGGTCTTGATCTGTGGAATAGTTCCCTTTTATTCTCAATTACGTATTCAAATTGATTTATTCAACTCAAAACCTTGTCCCAGTGTCAGCTAAATTTGTCATAGAGCCAGATGGATAGGTAAAAAGGCTTCAACACAAAGCGATAAATGCCTTATTTTAAGAGTTATATCAAGATCAGTCTATCTTTAGGATTTGAAGAAGGGGTCGAAGAGTCATACAACTACAGAGATTTTAGAACAAGTCATGAATAATTGCAGCATGAAGACCCAAACAAAAGAATAAATACAAAAATTGTAACCAGTGATTGAATGCTAGGAAAAGTTATTCTTGAGCTAGTCTGTATGTAACAATATTAAAAACAAAGAAGGATAGATAGAAGAGGGAGGGAAGAAATAGGAGAAGAAAGGAAGAAGGAAGAAAGGCAGAGAGAATGAACAAATGAGGAAACGAGAAAATCAAAGAAGGAAAGAGTGAAGAAAAGGAAAAGGGAAAGAAAATGAAAGGAACGGACATAATAAATGATGCTCATGAATTTTGAAGTCAGGAGGGAGTATTATGCTCTGGTGTGACCTTTTACGTAACACGGTGAATAACCCATAGTGGTCTAGGAAGGGCCTCAACTTTGGCAAAAGGGGCACATCAGTACATGACAAAACACAGACTAAGGAGAACACTGCTTATTTGACCTCTCTTACACTTATGATTTATTTGTGCGTGATTAATTTTCTGTCACATCCACTTTGTGCGTTGTATTACCGGCCTTTATAAGATTCCAGAGGTCTATTTCTTTGGAAAAAGTGACTCTGTCCTCAGTGTCTTGCTCATGAAAATAAATCACAAAGCCGAGCACAGATGTAAAATTAGAGGTGGGGTGTTAAAGTTTATCTTGAGTTTGACAGTGGCTATGTGCGTGGGAGGAAAAAAATATTAAAGTGATTATAAACATGTATGTATGACAAATAAAACAAGCTGATATGGCCATCAAAATAAAGTAAATGCATTTCTGCATAACAAATGGTCAGGTAGTTTTGACTGATGCTGGTTCTGGTAATGATGATATATAAAAAGATAATTCAGTGGTGTTGGCAGTGAACACTAGTTCACAGTCTAGAGCTTGAGGCCAAAAGGAACCATTATAATCATATACTCCAACCTGTTCCATAGCACTTGCCAGGGAATTTCATGCAGTAATTCCTGCTTCAAGACTATAACTTTTTCTCAAGCTGAAACAAATCTTACAGACAGATTCCAGTGCTGTTTTAAACATGTCCAGGCATGGAGAATGCTACGCATTCATTTCAGGTGCAGTTTTGCCAGCCTTTTCTTTAGTTTGAAATTGGTGTAAAATACCATGTTTTCAAAAGTTGGATTACAAACCTGGCAATATTGTTAATAGTTAACTCAAAAAGAAGGATAAAAAAACAAACAATAACAAAAAAAACGCTACCACCAACAGAACAAACAACTACAACAACTAAACTTAGAAGCTGAAAACAAGACTTGAAACACAAATGTCCTCTCCTATTCCTATCCTCTGTTTTGACCTTAAGCTCTCTGCAGTGAGCAGATGAGAGCTTCACATAGGAGCCATCTCACATAACTTCAGGAATATAAAATTTTGACTTCAACCTCAACTTCCTTTATGGGCATGATGACAAAAGGGCACTTCCAGAATCAGATCTGGCACTAATGTTTCACTCTGGATCTTATATTTCTCTCCTGTTGCTAAAAAGAAATCTTGGGGTGACTGGAGCAGACTTACATATCTTCTTTTGAGATGCCTTACATTATGTCAGATATATCCTGTCACTGCTGACTGTCTAAGCAGTGATGAAACCCTGAGGATATCTAGTGTCTATAGGGCAGTGATTGTGCTCTAAGCCTAACCCCATAGCTATGAATGGAAACAGGACCTCTGTGAAGCCACTGGTCGTGAGAGTGTGTATTCCTTCATAAGAATGTGATGGTTAGAAATTCAGTTCTTCCTTCTTCAGAAATCCAAACCCTAATGCACTAAAAGAAACATTATTCTCCACCTTTTCACTTCAACCATAATCAACCAGAAACCATGAGCACAAAATCCAGGGGTAATGAGAAAGGGAGAGTAAAGTTTGGATGTACAGTCCAATGGCTAAGACTCTCAAATGGGAGAAGTGTCCTACTTGATATACGCATGTGTTTCCCCCAGATATTCTATTCCAGTACATTCCTTGTTTGTTTTTCAGCCTCCCACTCAGGAATATTTGGCTATGGACACTATGAATTTCTATCATCTCTTGCAAACATGTATGTGAGGCTGAAGTGCCAAGATATATGTATTTCAGTGGGGAGTGATTAATCTCAATCTCCACAGTATTACATGTTTCACACACACTGACAGGACGTTCTCTGAGTGACACAAGTTCCTTTGCCCTGTATCATGTGCCAGACACACCAACAGCTGACACTGGAGCAATGCTTACAAGGGATTGTAAATGGATTTTTCATCTACATTGCCCCAACTGAATCACCAGGCACATTGACTTCCTGGATAAAATTGCCCCTAGCCAGAGATTCCCTGCAGCCCACCAAAGCAATAAATAACCTGAAATTACACTATCGGGCACCAGTACCTAACAGATTGCTCTTGATTGACTGGTCTTATCTGGTTTTCAGTGAAAACTTTTGTTTAAGGTCAAGCAGATGGTGGGGTGCATAGCAGTAGATGCTATAGCATGCTCATGCTAAGATTTGTCATGTCCATTAAATGGTTTGAAAAGAATATGCATCAACAGAAGTAGATGTGATGCTCATTTTACCTACAGGAATAAGCGGTCGGAAAACCAAGAGCAATCATTTTCAGCTCAATACATCTTAGTTGGCAAAATGAGATATACAGCCGTGGTCAGACCAGATAGGTGTCTGAGGTGGATTACTCCTGTCTGCCCTTATTCTTCTTCCCCTCCCCCCTATGACACTGTTAAAACATGTTGGGTGGCAATTTGTAAAATGAAAAGTCTTTGCAGAAAAGTCCCAAAATTAAGGATGCATAAACAGTTCTCCAGTTGAGAAACAAATTATTGTTCACATAACTGCGGAAGTGGAGCAAGCTGCCAAAACCAGTCCCAATATGACAGAGATTGCATCAACAGACCAAATCCTGTTCTGTTGGGAGCACTGGCAAATATCTCTGGCAAAGAAACACAATGAAAAACAGTTTGGATGGCAATGTGGAAGCAAGCTCGTTGTGAGGTCCAACAAGCCCAGCTGAGAGGATGATGCTTAGGCAAAACTAGCATCAGTTTTAATTAGCTCATAGCATTTTTAGGAAGTTAGAACCAGGAACTCACCCAGAGTGAAGACTGTGGGGGCAATCTGGGATTGATATCTTGCATCTTCTTTAAGCAACTAATTGTTACTGGACAAGAAATACAGCCGAGACTTACCTGGAGATCTTTCTGTCTTCCTTTCAATGTACAGAATTAACTGTACACTTGCAAATATTCGTTTATTTTGATTTTTTGTTTGTTTGTTTATATTGACAACGAATCTACGAAATATGCTATCTAACAGCTATTAGAAGTAAGTTTACAGCTCCTTTCTGAAAATGTAAAGTTCTCAGGGAGCCTAGACATTAAGGAGGACTTGTCTTTTTGCCAGTCTGTTATGTATTACTTTTCAAGAGTTTTCAGTCTGGAAATCCTTAACCTGCCCCTTCAACTATCAACATTAATATCAGTGATTAAATCTTGACTACTCAGGGAATGGAAATGGTGCCAAAGACAAACCTAGTTAAGGTTCAGCCCAATACTTCTCTGTTGGCTTGATGAGATACACCAAGGTCACAAAGGAGCCAAGGCCCCAAATAGCTCTCAGGGACCAGTCAAGGCTCAGACTCCAAAACTCTGGAGGTTGAAGTGTTTTTGTTGTTATTGCTGTTTGTTTTTCTACAGTTGTGAACCATGTAGCTGGTTAAAAAAATTGAGCTACTCATTTTCTTCCTTCTTCCTAGATCTATATCATATCCCCCAATTTCTAGTTGAGAGAAGGTATTTTATCTTTCAAGGAATTAAAAGGAAACTCTTGTTTTCCAACACTATCTACTGGAAAATGAAATCCTTATCCTTGTTCCATTGGTTGTCATGGTCTTTATTTCTTTGCTTCCTATTATGTTTTAAGGATTTTATTTGTCATATGCTTTTGGTGTTTGTTTGCTGCATGGGCACAAAGTCTATGTTGCTTCAGGAAAATGAAGATACTGCTAGAAGTGCTCTGAGATTTCTCCTGTTTAAAGCAAACTACACAAATTAGCCAAATGGAACCGGTTGGATCACATTAATATATCCTCTGGTTTGATAACATATTCCCTTCACTCACTTTTAATTTAGGAATTAAAAGCCCTGCCCTTTCTAGCCAAGGTTGCCTTATTTGAGACAACCACTTTGCTGTAAGCTTTTTTTCAGCTGAGTTCTAATGAAAGTAAGAGAAGAAGGGAATGAGCAGGGAGAACAGACGTATGCACACAATTACACTCATCCTGCAAACAAGCAGAGGTAAAGAGAATAGAGTGGACTTGAAGTTGAACAGAAGTAGACCTGCATGCCCAGTTGATTAACAGAATTAATCTTCAGAGCTGTCAGGTTTCACATTTTATTTTATGCCGACTATATTCATCACACACACAAACCTTCATTACATTGCTGTTTTGGATACAAGTCAGACGAAATGAGCAGCTTGACCTTGGTCGTAAACCTCACTACTTAGGCAGCTGCAGGCAACCTGAAACAGAGCAGAATTAGTCATGAACCCTTAACTCTCCCTTTCATTTTCCTGCTCTCTTTCTGTCTTGATTAGTTTCCACCTGTTTAGTCTTCATGGAAATGTTGACTTTTATACTTTCCTGTCTGGCAAAGACACATCCCTTTTACTTTTTTTTTTTCTCTCCTTCTCCTTTCCTTTCACTCTTTCTTTCTGGAAACTGAAAAGTGAACTTAGTGGTGTAATGTTAGGTTTCCCAACAGACAAAACAGCTTTGTGGTCCAAATGAAGTAGTCTTCCTGTGGAATACTCTTGTTTTGAATGGAAGGGTTCAGTCAATGTGATAGGACCAAAAAACTTGTTATTGGAATGCAAATACTACTTGATGATCTCCTTGGCTTTTCTCTGCATTTTTTTTTCCCCACTGGATAATAAAATAAAAAGGTGACATCCCAAGCTTGCCTGATTCTTGGACTGCGTGACTTTATTGTTTATATATGATTTTTAATTGTTTTCTCCATCTTTTTGCCCATTGGACTCTAACTTCTGTGGCTGGTGTTTAGCACAGAATTATACCACTCAAGAAACGAAATCTGGGCTTTGGCAGGGCCAACAGACTCATTAATTATGCTGTTGCAGACATTTGGCAGATTCTGTTTAGAAAGCTCGTGGGCTGACCTAAAATCGGATACTTAGAGGTTCCTCAACCCTAGCAAGGGTGTATCTTTTGTAACAGCATGAAGGTCATTGGCGGGACAGTGCCTCTTACTGTAAAGACCTGGACTGAGCCTGGGAACAGTGAGTAAAACTGCAGCCCTGTGCTCTGTTATGTGGTTCTTCTGGTCCTTCAAAGCCAAACATGCTTGGATCTAGCCAGAAGTTTGGCGGAAGATCTCCAAAGCCATCCTTTCTACATGAAAGGGTAACACGTAAGTCAGGGAAAAAACACTCCTTTGCTTTGAATCGGTATATCTGCAACTCTTAAAAGCAGTGTTTTCATATTGGATTGGATGCAGAAACAGGGAAGAATGTAAAGTGTTTTATCTGAGCAGTGTGTGTCTATTCCCATGGTTTTCCAGCAGTTTCAGCTAGAGGCAATCTCTCACAGGCAAACCCCCATCGTAAATTTCAGGAAAGGAGCTGACAGCATAAGATTATCAGGTTCAGCAAGACTCTGTTTCATGTCCTGAACTATGGAAGAAAGCTGTTTCACAGTTAACAAACTACTGGTTCCCATTGAACAGGTGGTGGCACTTCCCTGTGCCTTGTCTGTCAGGTGCTTTGAAATCCTTTGGGGCAGTAGGCTCTACATACATGCAAGGCATTATCATGTTTTGTTGTTGTTTTTGTTTTGTTTTGTTTTTTTGTTAAATATTTATTTTGTTTTTCATATTGTGAACTTAAAAAAGCTCTCCCTGAGGCTTAAGTAGCAAAGCGTTAGCTTGGAAAACTTGCTGGCTTGGGGCTTTTAGTCGCTTAACTGGTCCCAGTTGGCTTGTTGGCTGGTTTATAAGGAGGGTGGTGGAAAAGGGAAATATCCTTCACTCACAATTCATTCAGATGGAAACATAACCGAGAACTAGATGGCTGGGCTTTTTTCTCTGGTTGATTTCTTCCCATTCATTGCTATTATTTTTTTATCCAATTGTTCCCTGAAGATTTTGATCTCCAGCAGATAGGAAAAAGGGGATTCTTTTTGTTATTCATCCTGGGGTGGTGGAGGTCTGAGCCATTGATTTGCTATTATCTTTTCTGCTTCCAGCACTATACCTAATAGCTCGTCTGGAGAACAAATTAAGATCAAATTGAATCGGTCCTGTTAATCAGAGTCCAGTCATACACTGTCATGAGATGTCTATGGAAAAAAGGAGTAACATGTCAAGTACTTAAGTGCTACTGTATTTCAGGTGGTGCCAAACTTTCCTTGGAATACAACTACACAGACATTGGTGCTATAGTAATGAGAATAACAGAAACAATAATAAATTAATATCACAGCATCAAGGGCCAGTATCACTGACTTTTAACTCTTTCAGTTAAAGATATGGGTCATCCTGTCCTTCAGCCGTTAAAATGTCTGCGGAAATAAAACAGTCTTCCAAACAGGCAGCTATGTCATCATGTGGGGCTATGTTTGAAATTGCTGTTACTCTGCTTAAGTAGCCCCCAAATTTGTCCCTTCTCCTCCTTTGTCTATTCCATAGATTTCAGCTCTAAATCAGGTTGGATTAAAGCAGGTGTGTTAAAGCACTGAAATGTCAGCTCTCCTAAACTGTGCAGCAACAAAGCCATTGACTGGATTAAATCCAAAGATGTGTTTAGTATTGCAGTGTTTTACAAACCTGAGCTGTACTCTTTCTTATAGTCTCAGGAAAATCTGTATATCACTAACAATTGATAGGAATATTTCTGCTATGAACCACGTGTTACTAGACTTTGAAATGTGGATAAAAAATACAATTTGATGTTTCCTCCTCTGTTCTGAAAATGAAATTTAAGATGAGAAAAAGGTTGGAATACCTATGGTGTATAAAACTTTTACATAATTAAATTGGAAAAACAAGAACAGAATTATTAAATTTTAACCAATTTGGTCAGAGAGAAAGAGAAAGAGAGTTAAGAGGAAGAAACAAGGAAGGGGAAAAGGTGAAAAATAAACAGCAAGAGAAAAAGAAAGGGATAAATAAAAAAGATGAAAAAGAAAAAGAGAAAGAATAAAGGAAGGGAATCAAAGAAGAAAAAAAGAACTAGAAAGAATAAAGGAAGAGAAGAAGAGAAAAAAGGAAAAGAAAATAAAGGAAAAAATTTAAGAGCTGCACGTTGTGTCTAGGGTATGCACTAATGTCTCTATTCTAGCATGATAATTTCCTTCCTTGATCAGAAGAAGTTAAGATTTCTAGAACTTGTAAATGAAAAGAAAAAAAAAAAAGAAAAAAGTTAAATAAATCAGTATAAAGGAATGGATTGCTTTCTTTTGGGTGTTCATATATGCATATGTACACAGGTATGTGTACATATGTGAGTGCTGGCATCTATAGTCGAACACAGTGCGACAGAAATGATATCCAGTTCAACTCTATTTTTTTTTCTTTATATTTATTTTTCACCAAAAAATCTGTTTTCTCTAGCAGATTTCCTTCTGATTTACAGTGACAGAATTGTTCAGCCTTCTCCTGTTAATTACTATTTACACAGTCCTAAGCATAGTCAAATTAAGAGTGCCGTTTTGCTGGAGGACTCAGCTGTGGTCAATCTCCCTTTCTGGGAGGCTCAGTAGTATATCCATGTGGGGTTGAAGCAAGATTGATTCATCTTCAGCAATCTCTCTCACTCAATGATTTTATGAAGAATCAGATAAATGCAGGCACCACAGTACATCTGAATGTGGATGTAAAAACAAGACTAAGCATAGAGGCAGTCACTTAGGTATCCCTTTCCTACATTATTTAGCACAATTTAACATTCTGGACCACAATAAACTGATATTTCTACATTGACATCACTTTTAAGTTCTGCATAATCTCTCCCTCAGACATCAGCTACTTGGAGACAGAGTAAAATGCAGTTACAGTCTTCTAAGGATATTTATTTGCCTAATCAGCACCAAAGGGAGTAGCAGTGGCTTCCTTCCAATACTGTATCTGGTTGAAAAGCAATCCAAGGAAGATCTACTGGCAAAATCATCCCTGGCAATCACTATTTCTTTGCTAATCTGAAACACTGAGGACAGAGCTTTGGATCATTGTGTGTTCAGGAAGGCTCCTCCAGGATTTCCGGATTTCCTTTTGGCTTCATCTTTGTCCTCCTCAGAGGACACTCGAGGAATCTTGGCTTCACTGATAACCTTTATCACTTTGATCATCTCCAGAGAAAGAATATGAGAAAGCCAAGAAGCTCTTAGCAGAAAGATCCTTGGCACATAGTTGAATGGCTTCTTGGTTAATTCTCACTGCTGTTTTCTACTTGGTCAGTTCCCACATCCAACCAGTATATGGAGTGCCGAAGCCATAATAACATTGACACCATAAGTAAGAAATGGGTACTACTGATTGGTGATTCTAATGGAGAATAGAGGTAAGAAAAGAAAAGAAAAGAAAAGAAAAGAAAAGAAAAGAAAAGAAAAGAAGAGAAGAGAAGAGAAGAGAAGAGAAGAGAAGAGAAGAGAAGAGAAGAGAAGAGAAGAGAAGAGAA
>JAPSGF010000080.1:1818607-1865315 GCA_035772895.1 Perdix hodgsoniae | reverse complement strand
TTCTGTGATTCTGTGATTCTGTGATTCTGTGATTCTGTGATTCTGTGATTCTGTGATCCAACTGCCTGTTGGATCTGAATTTGCATCTAAACAGTCCTGACATTCTTCATTACTTTGCAGAAGGTCTACAGTAGATGTATTCCTGATCTAACAATCAAATAAGATACAAGAGTTAGAGGGAGTGCACTGAGTGCAAAATGTTCACACTGTAGTTAGGTAGAGCCAGATTTAGGCATTTGGTAGTGGACTCAGTAGCTGGCCTCTTTGATGTGCTGAGGCTGAATCAATCCAAAACATATGGACAAGAATTTGGACTAAAGCATCACGTTGCTTGGAGTCTGCTCTTATGGGAAGTTCTACAGCTTTTAGAGGAGGTGGCCCCTCAAAGTGATCTTTATTGTAAAGAATGTATATAATAGACCAAGAAGCTCAGACCCATGGGTAACTCTGCAGTGAATTTGCCAGTCTTCCTTGCCAAGTGAATCTTTGGCAAATGTGTAATGATAAGCAGAGCTGGTGCTGACTGAAGTTGTATTTGTAGCCATGGGAACATCCTTGTAATGGGATCTCCTGCTTCCATGAAATGCCAACAGAGAACTTGCCAACATTTGCCCTATGTACCTCAAATTAATTTAATTTACAAGTCATTATTTTCTTTTTCTGTCACTGCATTTCCGGGGGAATTTTCTTATTACTGATTAATTTTCTTGTATATCTTTTTTTTTTTTTTTTTTTTTTTTTCTTTTTTTTTTTTTCCTGGACCTGGATACAGATTTGTGAAAGCAACCACAAATTATCCCCAGGTCTGATTTTCACTTGCTCCCTATTGCATGTGGGCGTTAAAATGGACAGAAATTGCCTCTCCCTTTTCTCTGTAATTTATCTGACCCCAATGGCTTCTCTTAGACTGATATACATTTTCCTTTCTTCTTACTTGATTTAAAGTTGCTGCTCTCTCACCCTAGCACTGGTTCATAACATATATACAAAAAGACAAAGGATTTGCTGTTCAAATCCTTGCTTTGGTGGTGATGCAGCCTGTCGGCTTCTGTTTGTTTAGACTCTTCACCAAAGAGTGGGGAAAATACTTTTTAAAATTCTTATTATTACTTTGATTTTGACATTATTCTTTTATTTTCTACCTTTGGAGGGACCCTTTCTGATCTCAACAAATATGTAGCACAGTTATGAATGAATAACCAGGCTATACACTAAATGTTTTCCTGGGTGTTCCCTTCTGTACCAGCCAATTTTTCCCTAGTTGCAGGAAAGGAGCCAAGATAAGGAAATATTCATCATTTCTGCACTGTATTATTTCAGTGGAAACAAAGAATCATGCTGTGTGTTTGTGCCGCTGTGCCTATATGCATGCATTCATTGTAGGCTCTGTCCTTCTGAATCCAAAACTTCAGAATGGCTTTGAAACCTTCTAAATCCTCAGTCATTTGCTCAAAAACCACACAGATAGAAAAAGAGAGATGGTGGCTACATGTGTTGTATTAAATCTCTTGTCTGCTTAACCAAATCCCTGCCTTTCTGCACCCCATGTCCATATTTCTCATTCCCTCATTCCCTCTCCTTTGATACACACTTTTTGTCTGGACAAATGTTTGTGTGGCCATTCATTGAACCTGACCAAGGAACTGATCCAGCTGAAAAAGAACACAGAAAAAAAAAATTAAAAATCACTTTTTTTTTTTTCTTTTTTTTCTTTTTTTTTCACTGGATCTTTTCCCTGTTTAGGTTCACTGCACGGGTGTGCAAAATGCACTGCAAGAAGAATTCTGGGGATGGCCTGAGGGCAGGAGAGTGAAAAGCACTGGTGACTGACACCACAAAAAGACCTTGCAATACTTTGCCCTTACAAGAAGCCATCTGAGTTTGGCACCTATGTGTCTCAAGAGATTATTATACAGGAGATTACTGTGCAAACACACATGTGGGTCAGACACTGTTTCACTCAAATGCTTGTCTCTATTGGACTCATAATCATAGCTTTTTGGTAGTTGCTTATATTTGAGGAAAGTTGTCCTCAGAATATAGCTATAAATGTCATGGGGTTGAGAGGCAAAATAAAAGATTTCATACACCACTTAAATCAGAGCAACTTCCAAAAACAGCATTGGAAGAAAGGACAAATCCAGGAAAACAGGATCTTTATTTTCCTTGCTATTTTCAGCCAATGTTTCCCAAATTTGATGCATTAGAAACCATATTCACAGAGACAATGGAGAAGAAGAATAAATTGGCCAGAACTTCTACCTTTCTGAGTTAAATTCTGTGAGTGTCTTGCTGAAGAACCAATGAAGTCATTTTTTTTGCATCTGCACCTCAACTCAGAATGCAGCTTTTCTGAACTCAGGCAGAAGACACACCAGTTTCTAGGTGATGGAGGAATCTGTGGAAAGAGTTTGGGTGAAAGTTATTAACTTACTAAATTTACAGGAAATAAATGTGGGTGAAAAAATATTTGTGCTTGTTATAAAGAGAGACAATCTGGTTGTGCTTAAAGGCAAGATGATTAGTTTGATATTTCTCTGATGACATTCACAGAACTAGATAAAGAAAAAAAAAAAAAAGAAATCCTTCTGGAATGGCCTGGATCAGTAATTAGCAAGTATTACCACACTGAAGTAGTTAAAATGTCACTGTCCATGAAAAATTGTGTAGCTTAATATATTAATATAATCAAGACTTTCCACATTTTATTTCTCATTCTCATGAAATCTCTTAAAATCGCCCATTAGTCCATAAACAAACTCCAGGGCCTGACTTGACCAACTATTCCCAGCCTAAACCTTGTCTTTGCAGATTCAATTGTGTTATTTGAAGGAGTAGAGGTTGTGAGATCAGAACACCACCAGTGAGTAAGAACGTGTAATCAGGAAGGAAGGCTGTGGTAATGCCATTAGAAGGCTTTAATGGCTGGGCTGGTACACAGCCACAGTCAATGAGGTCTCTCCCAGAGCTAGAATCATATGTGAAAAATTACACATACTGTTTCCTTCCTTGAATATCAGTGTACAGTTCACAAATGCTCTTTAGCTTTTGGCCAAAATAGAAGATCTTTGCACTCCTGAGATAACAGAAAGGAAAACAAGAGATGATGGCCAGAGAAATTCCCATGATGAGTGTCATCCAAACCTAGATAAGGTTTGTCTGGCACTGGGAGTGTAATTACAATGATTAGACATCTTCAGCAATCCTCCAGCTAATTTTAGCCTCATTCTTGTGATACACATAGGACACATGGTAAAATGGCTATTATATTTAGAAGGAAAATATAAAAATGAGATTTTTTCTTCAAGGCCATGAAGAAAATTAATACAAGGTCTGTGTCACATGTTGCTGTGAAGCTAGATTCCCAAACCTCTCTTCATATCAATTTGGATGTCTTTGAGAAACAAATGTGTTTAAAGTAACAGACTACAATGACCTATTGCAGTTAGAGAGTGGAAGTATAAGAGAAATTTATAGAATGGGTGTACACGTAATAATGATCTGTAGAGAGAAAAAATGTTGTAAGTATGGATTAGACCTCCTAGGTTTAGGAGTTTGGGATTTGTCATGGAAGATATCTCCACCTAGAGTGTGCAGCCCACTCCTATAGTGGAATGGCTATACATTGATCAGCTTAATTGATATGAATGGCTACACATTGATCATACAAGTTGTATCCTATATGACATCCTGCCTATTACTGCCTGACAAGCACAACTAAGGCTGGAACAGAAGCTACATGTGTCTTGAGCTCCTTCGTCTGTGCCTAAGATCATTGATCCCAGTTGGTACTATGCTCTCCTCCTTGGAGCTCCTTTACATCTTCTGCTTTACACTTAGATGGATTGTAAGGATTTCAGAATCAGTTAATTCAGAAATCACTATTTTGTCAATGTTTTTTTTTCAGTATAACTGCTTTGGTGAGTTCACATTCATCACCAGCATCAAGGATGAATGAACTGCACTGTCCATATTGCACTGGATAATGCAAAAGTAAACCATAGACAAAGGCATAAAGCTGTTTTTTAGGATACATGGCAGATCTGTGCATGTTGTGAACACATGCAGATGGACCAGATTAGAAGCCAACTCCTTGTCAGAGCTAAAACCATGTTTCTTCCTTGGCCCCAAGTCCATCCATTCTTCCCCCATCTTCATATAGTATAGAAAGTTATTAACTTTATCCTCAATAATTCAAGGAGGTTATAAAAAATATTAATGAGTACAAATGGGGGCTGTTTTCTAAGACTGTAGAAGGCTAATGGTGATGTAATATGAAGTTTGTAGGATAGGAAAGAGAGATGGTGATGCCAGAAATAGTGAGAACGAAGAAAGAGCTCTCAATTTCTGGATGAAAGTTTAGAAAAGGGCAAATCTAGGTCAGGACTTGTATGAGATGATGTGAAATGAGAACAAATGTGAATATAGCTGCTGTTGGTTAAAAGTAAAGTTGGATGCTGGTATGCATCAAGATGGGGAATGTTTCTAATGCCTAAACTGTAGAAAGAGCTTTGATCAGAGCTTATCATAAACCAGTTCAGATCCAGTTCTCAGAGACAACTTGTTCATGCCATAAGAAGTACTTCTGATGGATAGGTAATCCATCATACGACCAATTATAGTTTTAGCATCATCCATTGGGTGAGGCCAATCATTCAGCATGGGGGAAATCTCCAAATTTCCATTATCTAAGAAGTTATATATATGAAGTTACATAAGTTATATATATAGAAGTTATATAAGTGATCCTTTTTTTTTGTATGGGTCTATTGCTTTGATTTTTTCTCTTGGCACTTTGGAAAATATTGGCCCTCCCAACACCATTTCTCTGCCTTGGCAAGCATCACACGATCAGACCTCAAAATCATGGGTGTGGTCTAATGTATTCTTCTCCTCATTCCTCTGGTTGTTCCTGAAAGATAATTGTATGGGGACTGATGCAGGAGCAGTGCGTGCTCTGGAGGCTGCCAAATACTGCTGGATGTATCCAGCCAAGTGAAAAATCTAAAGGTCAGATTCAGCAGTCTAATCAAGAGAGATGCAGGTTTTCCAATGGGTTTGACATCCCAAATGGTCTGATGGATGTTTCCTTTGTTCTCTGACTGTGCAAAAGTGCTACAGAAATGCACACAAAACCCATGGTGTACTACTCTGGCTTCTTCTGTAGTTAATGCATCTGGTACAAAACAGCCTACCTCTTACTTCCTAATTTGAAGACAGGGAGAGAGCATGTCCTCTGTATTTAGAGTGAGTCACACCATGAAGTGCACGGCAGATAAAAGTGGGTGTGGTAGTTGAGAAATGGAGGGCAGGAAACAGATGTGTCTGTGGTTTTTCTGTCTGGTCAAGTGGGTTAGCTCAGGGACCATTAAAGAAAGCCTAGGGTAGTTCTTTATCTGGTGTAAATTAAGGCAGTCTTGTTGAAGTTATGCTGATTTACTCCAGCTGAGCATCAGACCAGTTTCTGTTTGCATGGGTCATTCAAAGTCCAATGCTCCATGGCTGCAAGAAGCCAAATCTCTCTCTAGTGGGGTCTGCTGTCTTTCCAATGAAAGCTCAGTTGAAGTAATTGCACTTTTCTTTTTCTATCTCAATCAGATCTGGTAGTTTTGTTTTGTTTTGTTTTGTTTTGTTTTAAATGAGATAAGAGAAATTTAAGGAGACAGACTGAAAGTCCTCACCTGGGACTTGATAGTCAGGTTTATTTTATTGCAATCTAGAAAACAAGCTGTTTCTCCAACTGTCAGAATAACAAGGCAGTTTCTTTCCATGAGGTATCTACATTTGAAAGTGATTGGATAATTGTCTTCATCTAGGCTACAAGATCAGCACTGGAAAGATAACAGAATAGTTCTCAGTACTGACTTCCCCACATTGATTCTCCAGTTTCTCCTTGGGCAAGAGTTCAGGTTCAACTTCTTCATGTTTAGTGATTATCCCATCAGTGGTGAGGACATTGGGAAACACCTGATGAAAAAACACAGGCTCGAGAAAGAAGATCCAATCTAAACATGAGTGGGAACAGAGCAGACAGCCCTATGGAAGGTTGTGCGACTGCAGACTTTATAAAGAAAAATTCTTTAAGAAAATTTTCCACTCCTTCACTTTAAGGCCACATCTGGCAAGCGTTGTAGGAGTGTTAACAATTAGAAAAATTGAAATATCTTTTCCTTCAATTTTAGTTGACAAAATAAATATAAGAATTCCATCGATCCTTTCAACAGAGTATTGTATTGTTCTTGGGGATATAGTGAATTTCTAGCCTATTCTAACCTCATCCAATTAAGGAAAACTAAGCTTGAATGAGAAATCATTAGTTCCCTCTCAAATTGGGATGCAAAACACTCTCATAAATACCTCCAGGAATTGTTTTTATGCTCTAGTGAACTAAACAGGATCCCCATAAAAACTGAGGACTGTATTTTAGACCACCTACTCTGGTGTCTTACATGGACAGACACCAGTGCTAGGATTGAAACTACACAAAACTTTTATAACCCTTCACCAAAAATATTATCATTTGAGGCCTTGTAGCATGGGACAGTAGCAGACTTGCACTACTTAAGACACCCTTGAGCTCTGATACTGTCTTAGGCATCATAGTAGGTGGTCTGAAAAAGTCCCTTTTTGTGTTGATTTGAGAGAAATGAGAGATGATTTCTTAGGTTATTCTTGACTATGCTCCATTATTTAGACAGAATTTTTCCAGAGCATCTTAAGTATTCCCCAAAGTTAATGACTTGCTATGACACTTTCTTAAAAGGGTTAGAAACCATCATGTTTTCTGTCAGAGGAAAAAAAAAATCCATTAAAATTTTCATAAATTTGTTATATTTATCTTTATCTCTTCCATCTTCAGCTCTCCTTAGTCAACAAAATACCTATAAAACAGTGGCAATGCCTGGAAATTTCCTTTCTGAAATTCTATTTGCACCATCTAGATTAATGTAGTCCTTGTTTCTTTGATTTCCTCCATTTTGCATTCACTCATTGCTCCTTGTCTAATACATGTTGGCACTAAGATCACAATTCTATTCTTTCCTGTAGGTTGATTTACCCTGATTCAAAAAAGACTCCTGTTCCACAAAGTCACAAAATCTTTGTAAAAGTAAAGTCCTGAATATGAGTACTTCTATTGTGTAGGTTTTATTTTTCTTCCCACTTACTTACTTATGTAATAACAGTAGAGATATTTTTGCTTTACACTTTGAAGAAAGCAGCCAATGCTCAAACTGTGTTTTCAAATGCGTGCAACAGAAGTGAAATTCACACCACAAATTACATAGTCCCTTGGGCTGGGTATCTCACCTTCTGTTACAGTCAGTGAAGATCTGGTCAACAGAGTACAAATCTGCATTTTTAATGGGACCTGAAAAATGAATGTTCTGGTTAAATGAATAGATTTGGTTTTCTATGTAAAACAAAAATTAATTCTGATAACATTCTAAATTCTAAATATTTATTTAGAACTCATTTAAAATATGTATTATGTATATATGTATATATTCAAAATCAGTATTCTTGCATATTATTCTTGAACACAAGGGTTAGAATGTGAAGAATTAGATTCAGGAGACACACATTTTGAAAAACTTCTAGAAAATAAAAATATTTTCATCAGGATTTAAAATATTTTCTTCAAAATATCAAGTGGCTTTTCTTTTCACTATCAGAATTTTGTTGAAAAACTAACACTGAAGTGGTGAGGAAATTCTGAATTTCTCAAAATCTCTTGGGAAAATAATACCCCACTTTCAGCTAACAAGAAAAAAAACAAAGTTAATTTTTATTTTTTTATTCGTTTAGGAAATTCAGGTAGCATAAAAAATAAACCAAAGCCACCACCACCAACAAAAATCTTCCCTTTTATTTATATGTATAAAGATTAAAAAAAAAGAAAAAGCAAAATTGTAATATATTTTAATCACCAATACATTCCCTGTCTAGAAGGAAAACAAAAGTCATTTCAATCTCTACATAAAAATTCATGCATGTTGTCTTGTAGCATAAATCCAAATGCACTCTCCCATCTATGTAATTAGTCAGCAGGTATTGTGTCAATACCATAACTCTTCCTCCATTCCAGTCTTTCATTTTTATTTGGAATATCTCCCAGAACACATTTTAACTCTTTTTCTTGAGTCTGAAGAAACCTCTGCAATTGTTCAGAGCTGACAAACGTTGAAGACAAGACATGTGATATCCTCAGGGGAAATTGAACTTGAAAAGCAAAACCTCAAACATGCACTGAAAGGTGCAAGGTCTTTGTGTCACACCTTCCCTTTTTCCTGTTATATGCATCTATACATAGGGCTGAACAAAATAGATTTGGATAGTTTCAGAAAAACAAATTTATTATGATTGGTGTTATTATTATTACTTTAAACATCTTTCCTAGACCATCCTATCCTCTTTTAAAAAAGTCTGGCTTTGTTTTTATCCATCTTTTTATCACAGAATCATAAAATCATAGAATCATAGAATGGCTTGGGTTGGAAGGAACCTCAAGGATCATCAAGTTCCAAGCCCCCTGCTACATGCAGGGCCACCAATTTCCATATCTAATACTAGACCAGGCTAGACCCCAGCCAACCTGGGGAGGATGATGCAGTCATTCAGCTGCTTTTTATTTGCAACCTCACATGAATCTTATGAACTGCCTTCAGACTTGTTAAGAAATGTGCAAGGACACTGGTATCAGCTCCTTCCTTTTGGTTTCTCTGCTCTTTAAATTATTAGGCTAATGATGGCAAACAATTTATTGGATGATCTGGAGGAGCTAACACAAGGCAGAAAGAGCAGCAGATGAGCAGTGGAGGTTAAATGAAGCCAGTTGTAAGGCTTGTAACTAATTCACATAGAGAATTTCCTTTCTATATGAATATTTTAATTTTCTATATTCCCTTTCTATATGAATTTCCTTTCTATATGAAGGAAAGACCTGGAATACGAACAAATGATTTAGTGTTCAGAGTGGCAGCCTTATGGGGAATAACAAGAAAAAATGACTTTTTTTGTCCTTACAATTAACGAGCAAATAAGAGTGATCCTTGCAAATCAAAATGTATGACAGAGAGATGGTGGATTTCAATGTCTTTCTGAGAGACAAAGATTTGGGAGTTGTTGGTCCTGCCATGACCTGCCATGGTCCTCAGACAAACTGTCTGAGCCATCACATCTGTGGGAATGATAAAAAGAAGAAGGATATGCTCAAGAGAGAAGATGCCTTTCCCCTGTTGCAGGAAAACTCTGCCTTTACAAAAGTTCCTTACTGTAAGGCTGCCTAAGGAATACAAACATAGGAATACAAACTCATCAAACCATGCAGAACAAGAATGGATACCTTCAGGACTTAATGTCTTGCCTGCTTTTGTCAGAATACTCAGTTATAACTATCATGAAGCTTACAGATCTACCACTAATACTCAAACCCCTTGAATGAATAATCTGGATGGATGACTTCTGAAATGAGAAATCCTTCTCAGACCAGTAAGATAGGTCTTGAACAAAATCTATCTTAAATTTGTATGGAGAAAAGTACTTTCCATCTTTCATCATCCTTCCAACCATTTACAAACTGTTTGTATCTCTTATTAAGTGTCTTATATAATATTTTAAAGGTCAGAGTTTGTGGGTAGACATCTTTGGTATAAAATATTACTTAGTGTTGGCAGTACTATCATGAACTGTAATGTTATCCTCAATAAGTAGCAGGAAGAATATTAGGGCTGGATTCCGCTCTAGATTAAAAAAAAAAAAAAAAAAAAAAAAGTCATAATCCCCATGACACTTTATGTAAAACTTTGTGACTCTCATTTTACTCAAGTTAGCTGACAGATAGCTTCACTTTCTTAACTGTTCCACAAATGTTTTTCTTCCAAGTCACAAAACCTATTGATTTATTTCAGGCTCAGAAAACTTGTACGATGACATCTTCTCATGGTAACAAAATTTTTGCTTCATACAGACCCATTAAAATACTGTATTACTCAAGAGCTAAGAAATTATTTTTTCTTGATTTTTGATGCTCCTTGTCCTTAATTGTTGGTTCATTCAGAATCATGCACCTAAAAACACTGCACACAGACCCTTTCAGGGAAGAGTTTTGCCCTCCTCTGAGTGCAAAAAGTACAAATATTCAGAAATGTTCCTTTATTAATGTGGGAAGTGATGAGACACAATGAATCTACAACAAGAAAGTTGTGTGATACACAATGAATCTACAACAAGAAAGTTGCGTGAAGTATTCACGCAAAGGCAATGTCAGAAAAAAATACCTAAGATATCAATTGGAGAGTTTCCACTGAAATGACAAAATAAAAAAGAATGCAGATCTTCTAGAAATTTGAATACTTATTTATTATTTGTCTCTACTGCAGGAGGCCAAGACGATAACAATCAACAACAACAGTCAACAGTCACAGTATCACAGAGCCACTGAGGTTGGCAGGAACCACTGGAGATCATCTGATCCAGTCCACTGCTGGGCTTTGCTATTTTGAGTGATGGAATTTTGGGTAAACTCCACAGCTAAGCACCCCCCAGCTTTTCATCCACTCCCTCACTCCCCACAAATGGGACAGGGGAAGAGGAAAGAAATATTAAAAAATGAAAGTTGATTGCTAAGTGAAAGAGAACTGGAAAGAAGTGAGAAAGAAAATATAACAAGTGTTGCAAAGGCAACTCACCACTTCCCACATACAGACCAATGCTCAGCCAGTTCTTGAGAAAAGGCAAGACTAACATCCCTTAAAACATTCTTTCTCTTGAATTTGATGTTCTATTGTACCACACAGAATATCTCTGGTTATTTCTGGTCATCTGCCTGGTTGTGTTCCCTCCCAAACGTGCATGCACCCCAACCTATTTGCTTGTGGGGAAGCAGAGTGTAGAACAGAGAAGGCATTGATACAGTTCAGCAATGGCTACTACTTAGTTTAATGATAGCATTGTTTTGGTCATGAATTTAAAAAAAAGAAAATTAACTCCATCCCAAACAGCTCTAGTACAGATGGAGCCTGCACAGGATCTGTGGTCAATCTCGTTGAATGTTCAACAACCATCTCATTAAGAATATTACAAATGGAATTTGCTGTGCTTCTGTTTACCAACATTGCCATTAGCCATGTCACTAGGCATCACAGAGATGAGTCCGGTTTTGCCTTCTTTCTTACTTTATTCCTTCCATCAGGTATGAGCCTTTTCATCTCCAGGATGATCAAACCCAGCTCTCTCAGCCTCTCTTCATATAAGAAATGTTCCAGCCCAGAACTGAACAGAGCACCCCAGGCCTGGCCTCACCAGTGTTATTTTTGTCAATTATAGGTAACTAAGCTTGCATTTATGGATAAATTACTGTCAGTGTGCATCAATTTTCAAAGAGAGTTGGCAAGTCTAGACATAGAATTACAGGTACATACAAAAAAAATGAATAAAAGAAGGCAGGAAAAGGTCATCTACTCCATCTTCTTCCTCTGGGGAAGAAACTTCTCTATTCACATAATTCCTGACATGCAACTGTCTAGGATTTTTTTTTTCCAAAGCCTTCAAATGAAGGCATTTACACAGACATTTCGGGAAACTGATTATAGTGCTCCACTCTGCTTATTATTTCTCATAATGTTTTATTTGAATTCTTCTTTCTTGGAAGCTGGAAGAACAAAAGTACTGCATGCCAGTCCTGTTTCAACTGCAGAGAAAGTTGTCAGTGATATTTATGAGAATCACAGGAAGAATTCATCCCCTAGAGCAAGTAACTTGCTGTGTTTTGCATGGTACACCACACTGTGGGAACATTTCTGTGGGTATGTGAGTCTATTTGGAAATAACTATGTGGGAATAAGCATTTACATGTCTCACTGTATACCTACACATTTAATATGTATGCAAAATAAGACTGCTTACTGCCAAAAGTGATGAAGAGATTTTAAGAATAAATCATTAAGTGATCTATCTTGTCTTCCCATAAAAGAAGAGGATTTCAGACAGCATGTCTTTCTCTCAGCTTCCCAAAGGTATGTTTGAGTAGTAGCTCCTCTTTGGGAGACTCTTCAGGTAAACATTAAAATATGGTTAATCCTCATTTGCTGGTGATGAATGAATTATTTGAGCTCTGAATCGCAGCAGATTGGATCCATATGATTAAATATATGTGTACATTCTAGGGAGAAACTCAACTCTCTTGGCAGTGGATTTCTCATGCCTTGTGAGATGTCCTGAAGACAGCTAGTTTCAGCAGATGGAACCCTTGGGACAGAAGGTGGAAGCTTGGAGTGACACCCATATACACATCAAATGTCTGTGTTATAACACTGGGTCACACTAGGGGTTCCATGGCCAGGAAACTTCTTCCTGCCCCAGTCTAACAGTGGGAGGTAGTCTCTGTGGTTCTGCGTGTCCTTTGGCCAAGTTGAACACAGAGCATAGATTCCCAGTCCTCATCCAGTCTTTAGTTAATGACATTAGCTTTTGTGCACTTGCAGCCCAAAAGGCCAACTGTGTTCTGGGCTGCATTAAAAAAGGGGTGGGCAGCAGGGAGAGGGAGGTGATTGTCCCCTTCTACTCTGCTCTTGTGAGGCCCCATCTACAGCACTGCGCCCAGGCCTGGGGCCCCCAGCACAGGAAGGACATGAAGCTCTTGGAGCGGGTCCAGAAGAGGGCACTAAGATGATCAGAGGGCTGGAGCAGCTGTCCTATGAGGAAACGTTGAGGAAACTGGGCTTGTTTAGCTTGGAGAAGAGAAGGCTCTGGGGAGACCTCATTGTGACCTTCCAGTACTTGAAGGGAGCGTAAAGACAGGAGGGGGAAGTCAGTGAAGAGCATGTCAATAACATACGATGCTGAACTGTAAAGGCACTGACATGTTCCTCCTCTTAAACTACTTTGGGGGGACACTAAGTACAGTGCCTGTAATTTTATGGACCTACTGGTGACTTTTGGACTAGAAATCGTAATTCTGGGAGTGGATCATATATAACAGGCAGAAAAATACTTCTGGGTGTCATTCCACAGCCTAATAACAATATCAATCTCTCCTCCACTGCCCTTGTAAATGGAAAAGTTGTGTTTAATTGGATTCAGGAGGACAAGCTGGAGGAAGTTCAGATGGGATTTGTCCCAGCTAATTATCCACTCCGTCTTTTTTGGTAAGCTTAAAAGGTCAGTTAAACCTCATGAAGTAGATTGTTCTCAGGGCTGTTCCCTCCATCATTTTCAGTTTGAATTCCTCCATCTGAACATGGTTTGGCAGTGATGTGCAAATACACAGTACAGTGACATAGCAAGAGAGCTCCTCTCTCCCCAAAATTTATATACCATGTAAAGAAAATCAATAATATTTAGGAAAGGATGGAGATTATTTTAAAGGTAAGAGATGCAGATAAGGGGCATATTATATGATTTTTTTGGATTTGCAGGAGACTAAATTAGAGCCAGAAGATCACTAAAGCTTAGATGGCAACTGCACGTCCCTTCTCTCCATGGCTGAGTTTCACTTCTGTACTGCAAGCAGTAAAGAACATACAACTGAATTCAACTACCCTGAGGGTTTAAGTCTGTCCAGACCCTCTTACAAAATACAGATTCTCATAGGGCTGTGTTTTAATCATCACTATATCCCATGCCTCTTTCTGCACCAACTCCAACCTGTGAGGCTGCATCTGTCTGATAAGAATCAGCAGAACTTCTGGTTTTGAAGGATCATCTGAGGGATGAATTCTTGACTGTGAAAACTGCAAAGTAGTCTCCCATGAGTGTCATTAAGTTGTAGAGAAAAGCAGATGCAAGGTTTAGATTGTCTACTGGTGACAGCCTGGATAAAATGCAGTAACGATTTTTGGAGGGGTTGGATTGCTATGATGCTGAATCTGAATGGAGAATGACTGGCAGAGCAGAGATTCTGTAGTGAAATTAAGTTTCGAAGTTTCACTGCTCTGCATAGGAAATAAGCATGAGGAATTCATCCGTATGTACTGCAGGATATGCTACAAAGAAAAGACATCTATATCGTGTTCACCCTCTATCCAGTTATTACATTCAGTGTTGTAGTGGTACTTTACTGCTCAGCAGATGGAATAAACTGTTGTATATGGAGCTTCTTCAGAAACTGATAATTCTCTGACATCTCCTCTCCAATTCACTGAGCAGCTTAGAACTACTTATCCCATAAAATTTGCAAGAAATGGGGACTATCTCTGTCAGTATATCATAGCAGTAAGTCTGCAGAGCAAGTACTGAAAAGTGCCAGCCAAAAAAATGAGCAGCTGCTGGAGATATTTATCATCCACCAGAGGACACATCCTTTCTGAATGTTTACCTGATCACATACTCTTGACCTTTCCTTAGGTGCTACTGGAGAACCTAGGCAGCTCATAGTTGCTGGTTCATTTCATTGGTAATTATGTAGTATGTATGATTTCTAGGAATAGGCATTGTGGGTAAGTCTTGTTTGTTTTGGCTCTGTTTCTATGGGGATAAACAGAAGTAGTGTGATTAATTTCCATTCTGTTGCCATGGTTATTAATAATAATGAGGTGATTATTACTGCACTGTAAACCTTACAGCAATTTCAATGCTGCTATAAAAGAGAGAGAGGGAGAAAGAGAGAGGGGAAGAAAAAAAAAAAAAAAAGGAAAAAGAAAGAAAAAAAGAAAAAAAGAAAAAACAACAAAGATCTGGGCCAGATCCTAAGCCTGGGCAAATCAGCACTCACACATTGCCTTTGATGAAAGGCAGTGAAATAGAAGATGTGTTCTTGGAGAGTTTGGACCTGTAGATGGGGCAGTATTAATAAAACAAGTGATAGATGAGAACTCTCTCTGACTTCAGCAGGACGGTGCTGATTTGTACCCATTGAGATTTTCTGAGGACCCAGCACAGCTGTCCCATCTGGCCAAGGGCAACACTGTGATGTGCTCCATATTCACTCAATCACTCTATCTTATTAATTTCACTATAAAAAATAGGGAGAGGAGGGGGAATATACAAGCGAATAAATAAACAAATAAAGCAATAGCCCTTTCTCCTGAGTGACTAATTAATAACTCCCTCATTCCTGGTACCTGCTCAGCTGGCTCTATCTCACTGCACTAAGTGATTTGTATTCCTTCTGGAGACATTGCCATGGTGTTGGAACAATAAGTAACACTCATTTAATCAGATTGTCCCCATGGGTAAGATTACACTTTTCAAGGATTCTGCACTCCTAGCTGGGATGTTTTGCAGATTTCCGTCTTTCTGTGTCCTGTTGTAGGTGCAGAAAGCTCACAATTGGCAAATTGAAGCCACTGGGCAGACTTGTTGTTGTTATTTTATGGCTAACTGGGATTCAACATCAGCCCATTCACACAAGCCTTGGAATGACAGAAACAGGATGAGAAAGTGACTGCTCACATTCTTTCTCCCAAAAGCCACAACCTGTGCTTTGAGGCTGTTAGTTTTCCATGCTTCCTTTTCCAAACCAGGGGAAAATATTTTGCATATGTTTCTTCCCTCCCATTTGCCTCACTTCTGTTTGCAAGCACGGAGACCACCCTTCCCATCCTATCTTTTGCCCTCTATAAGCTGAGGATACCAACCTTTGGCAAAACAAAATTCAAAGTCCATCTGCCTCCCAGCCTTTGCTTGTCTGCTGAGGTTCCTTCAAAGCAGGGAGGACAGCAGGTTAGATGCTAGCACTGGCTGTCAAATGCTCACACAGAGCCAAGTTAAAAATAAAAAAACATGGCTGTGCAGAGGTTTCAAAGTCAGATGGGGCTGTCAAGTGCTTTTCCCTTTCAAACAGGCCACCAAGCATTTGCTTCCAGCTCAGTGCCAGGTGGGAAGAGCAGCACCATCTTCTCGGAACACATGACAGACTGCTACGAGTCATTTTTCCTCTACAGACAGTCTCCATTGTTTCAGTTCATGGCACTTCACTGTGGTGGTGCTTCATAGAAGGACCCTATGAGCCAAGCATGCAGTGGTAACCAGGGTGTGTTGGGCCCCATTGCTCTCAACACAGTGGTGGCGGTTCTCTGATCACCAGACCAAAGCTAACAGCTGGTAAGTTGTGTCCTTTGTGACATAGGTGGTCCTAAAAAGAGAACAGGTTCTCTTATTCTGTGATTTTATGACATATGCTTCTCATCAGTACTTGCTGCTTGCATGGGGGGAAAGGAATAGACTGCTCCCAGGGCTTCTCAGGGACCCCAAAGGCCAATGTAAACCTGAGGTTAGGATCCTCTGTATTTCACCCACCCAATCTCTGGGCACCCTTGGCTGTATTCAGTGAGTAAGGATAGGATAGTGGTAAGGGCAGAGAGCATCTGTGTCTAACGGTAAAACAAAAGGTTTCCTTCAGTGATACTATCCATCAGTGGTCCATCAGTGCTGCTATCAAGGGCATAGGAATCTGAAGATCTATGCTTGGGAGTGTGCAACAGCTACATAGTCCTCACACCCCTGTTAAGACTCTCACTCACCCTCTGTTTCAGTGTGAAAGTATTGTGACACATGCCCAAGTAGAGCTTTGATCCACAGCATTGTATAGAGGCTGGGAGTCCTTTTCAGAGACACAGTTGTGCCATCATCGTTCCTGGTCATCAAAATAATGCCAGACAACATCAGAGACTCCTCAATAGGCACAAGGCAGATTACAGTTTCATCCGCCTAGTCAGAGAAGCTTGGTAAAATGGGAGAGAAACCGTATTGCTGTGCAGGACCAATGTGAGATCCAGACAGATGTAGAGAAATGGGGAGCAAATTCATGCCTGAGCCTTCCCCTTCATTCATAGGATCATACAGTCATAAAACCATCTGAATTGGAAGGAACCCTCCAAAGTCATCTAATACACTCAACCTGGAACGAACAGGGGCACCTACAGCCAGACACCAGAAATCTGCTTGTCAAGCCTTGGAGTGACTCAGCATTTGCCTGGTTAAAAAACTAGAAAATAAATAGATCACACAGGCAGTAAAGAAAATTCTTTTTTTTTTTTTTTTTTTTTTCCAAAACTGTGAAACCTGCAGGAACACCAAATAAATACACGTGGATATTTGGAAGTGCAGGTCTGGCTCACAGACGCATACCGCTTCTTACTACACACCCACACAGCAGCACATGGGAGCAAGCAGACCCACGTTGCAGGCACGCACACAGACACGCTCTGCCTTTTGTAATAACAACTCTGCTGCATTGTGAGTGAATGGAAATAGGAGAGGCTTACAGCGTATTTCGTTTGAAAGAGAAGGATTAAAAACAAAAAAAAAACACAAAAACAAAACAAAAAAAAACCAACCACGAAAACAAACCAAACTTTCAGAGCAACTTTTTCTATGCAACACAGCCAGATCCTTCTGGTTGGGATGGAGGAGGGAAGGGGGCAGAGAGAAAAAGAAAAAGGGGGAGGACAAGTTCGTGGTTTGATGGGAGCTCCCACCCATTTCCTTTCCTTGCCCTTCCCAGGCATGTCAGAGCTAGAAGCCAAGACAAATTGAAAGCTCAGGAGCTCGCAGACAGACAGCACCACTTACTGGGAGTGTAATTGCAGCCCTTGGAGGAGCTTGAGGGAGGGGATGAGCATGCAAAAAAAAAAAAAAAAATTAAGAAGGGGGCAGTGCCCTCTGCTGCCAAAACAACTCTGTGGATGCGAAGGATTTTGTGGAGGGCTGGGGAGAAGTGAGTGGGATGCAGCTGAGAAGGGGCCTTGGGGAGGCTGCAGATGAATTAACAGAGTTCACAGCAGGGGAAAGTTGACTGTGGTTCATCTGAGGTCAGCAGAGTTCATGTGAGGCCACTTCTCTCAGCTTACTGGGGAGTGAAGCGTGTGTGGTTATACCTACTGCCCTCACGCACGCATCAATCTGGTTCCATTGGCTTGGGCAGAGGTCCTTGAGGGAAAAGCAGAAAGAGCTGCTATTGCTAAGCAAAACTGACTGCAGAGCCCATGGTAGGTGCCTCTGGGGCTTTTATTTTTTCTGTGATGGAGCCCAGCAAGATCCAGCAGCACAACAGAAAAGCTCGCCGTCCCACCCTCATTTCATAGGATGGGGACTGTGGGGCTATGAGGCTGAAGTCAGGATTCATGTTGCCTAATTTCAGCCATTTGAGTGCTCATCATTCAGCTTGTTGCTTGAAAAGAGTGAGTTCGAATCCACCACCCATGCAAACCAGGATAAACTGAGCTCTGGAGGAGACGGAGTGTCTGATGTCCTTTTCTTGTCCCAAGTGTCCCTTACAAAGCCTTCTACATCAGAAAAGTCAGTAACACCAGACTAAAAACTAAAAAAAAATCATTTATTTTTCTCCTCTCAGGCTTCCTCAAACCATACTCACATGTGATGTTAGCTTTGAAGTGTCAAACGAGGAATTCCAACATAATAAGTCTATCAGTCCTAACCTAAACCATCCCAGTTTCACATCTTTTTGCTTACAGTCATTCCTCATATAAAGTTATAAATGTATGTGGAATGGCATTAGAATTTTGCATGTAACACAAATATGTATTACTTCTAGAAATGAGATATCTACATGCACTATATATGCATATGACAAATATAAATACTTATATACAGATACATGTATAGCTGCATGTGAGTTCTTTTCAATATTATTGTCTGTTCAGTCTTTGATGTAATGGGAATCAAATTCCACTCTGCAGTATTTGGACATACACAAATTGTATGTCCCCAAACTATCCCAAAACTATCAACTATCAGGAGAGGTAGAGCAGATTTGTACAGCATTTTAGGTAAATCATGCAGGACATTGAGGGAAAACCTCTTGAAAACACTTGGGAGTAGACTCCAAATGTTACCAGGGCTGGCAGCTGTTGGCAGGGCATGGGATAGTGATCTGCTGGCTCAGAAATAAATCTTTGGCTTGATCCTATAATGGGCATGAGGCAGAAAGCCTGAAAAGATACCAAATTTTCCAGTGGAGAAAATATTCCAGTACACAGGTGTTATTAAGTAAACCCCTCATTTTCGTATCCTTATCATCATCATTCATTGCCCTTTGTGCTTAAAGTTTTCAATTTTCCTCTTCACTTTTCACATCAAATCTCCTTTCTGCCTTCTCCTTTCTCTCTTTTCTTGTCTTCATCCTACCATACCTCCAGACTATTACATTTTCTCATCTCCCTGCTCTATAAAAGTAGAACTGGTATCCTGTACCCAGAGGAACTTGCAGTGTAGTTGTAAAATAAGTGATGAGGAATGTGTGAGTCTGATGATAGGGGGGCTGCACTGCAAGGTAGAAACAGATTCCTGTTTCAAGGGAAATTTCAAATAACACCTGCTTCATTCTGAAAGGAGAGGAAGCAAAGCCATGAGGCTTCAGAGCACTGCCTGTTCATCAAAGCTGGCATGATGGAAACCAAATAAGAAATCTTTGGAGTTAAAACAACTGTAGCCATAGCTCCTGTTCACACCTTCACCCTAAGAGTTCATATAATCTCTGTGACAGAATCCATGCAGCTGGAAAGACTGGGAAGAGCATAAAACCATAAGCAGTAGTTCACACTTCTTTCTCACTTGTAGGTATCTTCAGAAATGCGCTAAGCAATAGGTCACAGAGAAAGATTCTCATGTTTTTAGTCTGCCTTGCATGGTATCTCAACTTCAGGTCATGTAAGAAGGAAAGGACTTCAGCATCAGACAAATGTAGTGTTTAACAGGTCCTCATGCTTCATCTCTTCATGTTATAGCAATAGCTGCTTATTCAGCTAACAGGGGAAGTTGAATCAACAAACTCCAGGGTCTAGAAATAGGCACTTCAGTAGGTCATTCTTTACCACCTGAGATATGTAGTATCCTTTGTTTATGGGACACAGGAGGAATACCAGCAAAGCAGAACACTGGAGCTTGTACTTACCTGAATATCCCAAAGCTGCTGAAAAGACTTGAGAAATGTGATGTCTGTGGTTAGGTGAACACGAAGTAGTGCAATGGTACCAACATGACAAGCATCCCAGCTCTAGTTTAAGAGAGTCTAGGGAGCAATTGTTATTATTCCTTGAAGTAGAAAAGGGTCATTCTGACTCCAGAGGGAATAACCAGCAGACTTTCACTTTCTATGCAGGCACAAGGCAGTTTTTGAGTTAATTAGATCCATGGGAGTGTACATGTGGTAGGGGTATGTGTGTGTCTGTGTGTGTCTGAATGTGCAGGGGAGATGCCAATAGAAGCTGCAAGGAGTGGCAGGTTTAACAGTTGAGTTCCTGCAGCTTTGTTGCTTCAGGAATCCAGGTAATTTGGGAACTGTGTGTTCAAGTTGTGTTTATCCTGAAGTGTGAAGAGGTATGAAGTGTCTCCTGCAGTATGGAATCTGATGAATCAAACTCCTTATTCTTGATTCTTTCTTCTCTTTCTACTCTATATAAACCTACCCGAGTAACACAGAAACACATGAAGTCATATTATTATTCTGTTCAAAGGCTTGAGTGAACAGAATGAGCTTCTCTGTTTTCCAGACCCTATCATTAAAACCAAAGACTGCAGCCTGAATTACCAGCTAGCAAGTACTGTCACAGATGTATTTTTTTTTCCACAGTATGCAAATGATGGCAAAACCCTGTTTATCAGCAGTCACAGCTGGTGGACTGAGGCTTGGCCTTTCCCAAGATCTCTTCTCCAGAGCTGCTGTCTTTGCTGCAGGGTGCCCTGGGCAGTTCTTATGCATTGGTGCATCCATGTGGCCCTGCTCAGAGTCATCTCCGAGGAAGATCCAAGGTGATATATAGATGCTATCTAGCTTTTTTTTTACCACTTAGAAAATCTCAGTACTGCCTCTCAGTACTCTAAGGGGGATTCCTGATTCTTCCTCTTCGTTCACTAAATCATTAATGAAGCAAAAACACTGAGTAGATGATTGTATGCTTCTTCCTTCAGTGTTAGAAACTGCATAGCATCTAATCTATTGAGTTTCTCAGCATGGACGGAGACATTCAGAAAGATTAAAAGGTAGTATTTCTCCAGTTCTATTCAGACATTCCTCAAAACAATCCAGTTCAGGAAGCTTTTAGTATTTCTTTCTCCTTAACATGCACAAAGAAGAAATACTAGACTCTGTTTGTTTGTTTTCTTTCTATGAGGAAAAAAAAAATAATAATAATAAAAAAAATCTAGTGTAAGAACTAGCCTTGAAAGGCTCACAGAGAACTGACCATTGGATAACTTGTTTGGAAATTCCAGCAAATGATCCTGGCAAAGCGATGTTTCGGAAAATAACAAGGAAGGGCACAGGATGCAACGTCATGATACATCCCTCTATAAAACAGCCTTGAAAGGCTGGAAAAGCACTGGCATATTCCTGCTGTTGAAAAGACAATAGCAGCGAGGGCTTGGCGTGATCTTCTCTGAAAAAACATGGAAACTAGGCATAAGAGCAAAATTTCTGGCAAAGCTATGTTTCCCCTCAGCCGCCAAGAGCTAGCGGTACTTGGAATGCACCACTGCAAAATAGAAAATATATATATTCAAGGAAGGGGATTTTTTTCCCTTGCTTCAAAAAGGAGCAAAGAACAGCTTGTTACAGCTTCTCCTGGAGCTGAGGAAAAGCGGTTAATGCTTAGTTACTATCACTGTACAAATACTCATCTATCGTCTTTGTAGGTGGCAGGCTCCCATTATGTTAGATGCTCTACAAACAGTCAATTAAAAAAAAAAAAAGGAGCCAGTCTGTAGTCAAAGCACAGAGACCAAACTTGTTAAGCCAGAATCTTTGATGTGGGAAAGCTGCATCGTGCAGGATCATACAAATTCATCTGGAGCTTTGAGATGTATGCCAGAGAGAAGGTCACAGGGCTCAGTGTGGAATGGGGAGAGCCAAGAGTAGAGGAGGCTTGGATAGCAATGTTGCACAATTCTCCACTACGGCACAGGACCACAGCTGGCACTGCATGTTCCAAGATCTTCCCTCTGTAACAGCAATTACAGAATAGCCCAATGTATAAGTTAATGTTCCTAGTGCTAAGAATCAGGAGAAAAAGGGTCAAAGATGCATCATATGGGAGAAAGATTAGGGTGGACCACTAAAGCTTTTTGAAGATGCAATTTTACTGTCATTTAAAAAGTGTACTATTAGTACTGTGATAGAAATTAGTGCAGGCCATCTCCCTCTGGACTACAGCTTGTGATTAACTTTGTGTTAATTTTGGGAAAACATGAGTTTACGCATTTGGTCTCAGAACTACATGAAAACTTGCTACGATGTCAGTTCTGAATACTATTTCTGTGCAGTGCTGTTTGCTGATAGAGACAATCAGCTTTGGGGCCTTTTGTTGCACAGCAGAGCCCTCAAGATCTCACACAATACCTGCATTTGAAGGGAAGAAGGCACTTTCTTACTTTTGAGGATCTGGGTCTAAGGACCTTTATGTATTTGCCTACCAGTTAGTAACAAGAGGAATATTTCAAACCCTCCTTGACCCTTTTCTTAAAATGAATACACAAACACCACCCTGACCTCCCTTCTTTGCTCAGCCACTCCATTCAGAGCTGACCATAGTCCATTCCTCAGGGGACTTCAGGACAGGGATGCAAACTCAAGCCATGGCTTCTCCACCCATCTGGGATAGAAAGGAACCACACCAGTTGCTTTTGGCTGCACAGTGTGCCACTTGGCTATGGCCACATTTCCGTGGCTTGTTCTCACCCGCCTGCCTTTTTTTTTTTCTCTTACCAGCCCACCTGACTTTGTTTTTGCCATGTGGACTACTTGCCCTGTTTGTGCATGTAGTGTAGGCACTGTGGCTTCCCACTCCTTTGTCTTGAACTTGGGACTGAATCATTCCTTGGCTTCTCCAGTTTCTTCTCATGGCTTTTCTTGACTATCTGGCTTGGCTGCTGTCTTCTAATAATCATGTCCAATTGCCTCATTCAACCTCAGCACTGGTCAGACAAGTCAGATCCTGAGCAAGAGTTTTTATTTTCTCCCACTGAAGATGAGGTAAATTAGATAAGAAATTTAAAATGATTTGTCCTCATACATAGATGATCTCAGGATGCCACAGTGTTATTGCATGGCTCTGGTTCTGTGCAGCCAAAACAAAAGAAATGTGTCTTGTCCAAACAATGACACATAAAAAAAGAGAATGAATGAGACAGAAATATTTTCACTGCAGTGACCTCAGGCTTAGGTCAGCCCCTGTTGCAAATCAGTAGAAATTTTTTCAAAACTTAAACATTGCTGGATTTCTTCTAAATCACGAAGCTGAAACCATGCAAACAAAGGTATTACTAACCTTCTTATGTAATAAAAGGGAGACTTTTAGAAGGGTCTGGGCTTAAAGGGTCATCTCTGTATCTGTGAGAACCTTCCTTAAGCCTTAGTGTCACACAGACGGGATCAGTGGCCTCAGGAGATAAATACTGATTAGGAGGCATATTTCATACTCTACCAGAATTCAGTCTGAGAATTCCATTTCCACAATGAAAGAATAACGGCTTTGTTATTATCTCAGTTAACCTATTCTGTTTATAATTCCCCAATTTTCTTATGGCACCACCTATATTAAAACCTTTATTGAAATTAGATACACTGTGATCCTGTCATTTTCTGCCTTTTCTATGTAGTTTATATAGATAGTTTATATTGAAATGAATGCATATGTATGTACATGTTTCTTATATATATATAAGAATATAACATAGATTTATGCATATATAGAGAGATATATAACATAGATATATACATATATAAATCTATAACATAGATTTATGCATATACATACACCTATAGATGTCTGATAACAAAAATCTAAGGACAGAACCTATTTCATCAAAATCTTTATTTAAACATTTAGAAAATTTGGCCTATTTTGTCTCTAGGGCATTTGGGCCAAGAACCAAAACTGAATTCTGCAGAACACAGCTTACTTTTCAGACTTGGATCTTTCTGGATGACTCCTTTAGATGTAGCACTGTCCTCTCCAGCATCCTGCATGCGACAGATTTGAATGCTTATATCTGTTTGTTTGAACTTAGCATCGAGAAATTTGTCTCTGTAAATAATGTAGAGGTATCTTCTTCTTATTATTATTTTTTTAGAACGATATTTTAATATAAAAATGCATCAATTCTGTGAATCTTAGCCAAGAAATCTGAGATTAATATTTACTTCAATCATTGAAGCCTACTAGGGGATAAACTGGGGAAAAAAAAAATAATAATTATAATAATAATGAAAAAATCAGTTGTGAATCACAGCCAAAAATACAATTTCAGCCCTACTTACACAGTGCACAAAATAAGTTTGTTCTTGCATGCAATGTCTCTCCCATATCCTCAAAATTATCCTCCTTACCAAAACAGTGAATCTGTGATTCATAGCAAATATTAAATAACCTAGATGCAACAGTGAATTAATGATACACCTTGTACAGCTTTGCTCATCGAAAACCTGGTGAAATATAAGTTATCTACCATTATCTATGGATGAGATGATGTAACAGGTTGATAAAGTGCTTGTGCCAATATTCATAATATTTAATATTTTTCTTGAAGTTTCATCTTCCAGATGTTACTTATTACATGGGAAATTCATCTCTTCTTGAAACAAACAAACAGTAACAAGAAACCTGGTAATTTTAGTTTTCATAATGTTAAAATAGAGCCTGAGGAGGTCTAATCTAAAGATAGACCTGCTTTTAAATATCTACAAATTAACCTAATTCTATGAACCCTGTCTGTATTCAATAAGAGGAGAAGTATATAGTCATATATATGAGCAAACAGTGCCTCCATATATGCACTTATCTTCAGAAGGATTCATTTTTTCACCTTAAAATCCAATAGAAATTTATGTTTTCAGACAAAGTATCTGAGGAGGATTTATGGAAACAAGCCAACAAATATGGGGTTGTGCACAATGCCTATGATGCTTTGAAATGACTCCCACCATAATGCTAATAGAAAAACAGCCATGCCATCTCTTCAGTTGTCATTGTAACTACTGTTATTTGTTCACACTGATTTAAACACAGAGTAATTCTACACCTTCATAGAATGATATATATTAATTTAGGACAGATTAAATTTGTTTGTTGAAGCTATTATCAAAACAGTAACCCAGATATTTGCAACTGAGAAGTTAAAATTTAGAAGTTTAGGATTAGTTTCATCTCATTCCTTTACCCATCTAAAGTAAAAATAACCATCTGTTCAACTCCCATGTCTAGACCCTAGACTATTTTATAGTCTTTGGAGACACAGCCAGTATGGAAAATAGAATTGAGGATGCCATTCATTTTCTTCTAAGATAACTGAATGAAACAGGTCTGATGATTTACTCCTGTGAAGAATGTATTTCACTTCACTGGTGATAAATGGAGGCTGGAATGATTGGCTTAGATGCAGTTATCAACACTGGAGGCAGTTAGGATGGCATTCATACTGCCAGCAGGGAGAAATATCCAGTCCTTATCTTCAGTGAGATGATTTCAATCTCAAATGTATGTTCTAGTGCAGCTGCATAGTCTTACTTAAAGGCAAACGGATGTCTTATTCTTGAGTTTCTATGGGTGTAGTTGCACCTTGTGTGGAATTATCTCCTTCTTTCCAGTCACTGTAGTGGGAGCTTCCCATGACTAACCGCCTTAGCTGATGTGTAAATTTAGTTGAATTTGACCTAGACCCAAGGCTACAAAAGTGAATTAATGGCAGAATCAAAGGTAAATCCTTTCTGAAGAGTGGTTTGTCACCAGACATCCAACCTTTTTCTTGTCACAGATGTAGTCTTCTCCCTTTTACCGCTTTCCACCAAAGTAACATTCCTTACTAGAAATCTCTTCAAGCTTCAAAGCATACTGTAACTATGCAGCATATTTATGTAATTCTTGACTCTGTATTGTCTGCAAACAGAAGGAGAATGGGACAGCTGAGGAATGCAGACTGGAGACTCAGTAGTCATAGACACCTTATGTTGGATATAGGACAGAAATCAACCACTCTCATTAGTACTTAAATTTGCAAAGTGCTACCAAGGTAACGGCTCTCTCCACAATATTGTTGTCTTGACTAAACAACTTACCCTAAGCTCAGTTGAAATAATATGTTTTTTCACCTGCAGGAGTGAAACATTCAAGACGACATTCCAAGACGGATCTGGTTAAGGTCATAAAAATTTTGTGGTAACCTATATATTATTTTTATGCATATGCTTAACATGATGCATTTTATGAATGTGCTAAAGTACAATAAATCACCTAAAACATAGTGTAAAACACTTCAGACTTACCAAAGCATCAGATGCTCACACATATTCTATACGTGTATAGATCCATACAGATGCACAAGCATAGAGACCTGCCACCTCCTGAGTACAGTTGACAGATGGGAATACTGCTTGCTTGCCTTCTGTGTGGGAGGTCATGAGTAGTCACTGTGTCTGTGATGGATTAGCAGTCAAAATGAAGACAGATAATGTGGAAGAATGGCATAGCTCCAGCATGTAGTGTGTGTCTCAACAACTGGAGCAAAGGACAGAGTTTCATAGTAATTATCCTATATCCTATATTGTATTTCATAGGAATTCATAGGAGGGAGGAAGTCTGTCTCTTCTAGTGAATAAAGATAAACACACTGAAATTCATGCTTCTGCAGAAGAGCAGCATAAGAAGGCCAAAGTAAATTGAAACTGCCTTGATTCTTCTATGGGACAAGAGATAGAATGAATGACTCCTTGAAGGTCCTACTATCATCAACTGATGCAATTTCACAATTCAGAGACCTGGCCTACGTTATATACCATAGACTGGATTCATTAGGTGTGCTTTTCAGCTACAGTAAGTGATGCATAAGTCAAGAGATTTAAGTTAGAATGGAAATGCAACCAAAAAGCCATGCAAACTAAAGAGATGGAAATACATCAAAATTAAGGTGCTCCATAAATTTTCATAACTGAAACACCGTTCTTGCTCTGCAAGTCATAGAACATTTCCCTCTTTTTTAGGATATCAAGTCACCATAGAATTACAGATTGATGGAATCATAGAATGATTCAGGTTACAAGGAACCTTAAAGATCATCTCTTCAAATTGCCTGCCATGGACAGGGACATCTCCCACAAGAACAGATTGACAGTAAGGACAATATCAATAGAACAGCATTTGGCACCAAGGAAATCTTCCTTACGGGGCTGCTGGTGAGTACTGTTGTCCAGGCACACACAATTCTGACACACCAAGTTAAACATTTATTGGAGGGTCATTGGAGGGTGGCAAAACTGGCTAGGCAAGAAAGAGAAAACATCACCTCTTGCTGGCAGAGACCAACACTTGACCCAAACTTGCTTCTTCTAGAATAAAAACTGCTACCCAGATACTGAGCTCTGTTGCACATCTAGATGCAACTAAGAAGCAGCAATGTTAGCAGTTCTGAGAATTTCTTGAGTTCCAGCTCAGCCACTTCCCTCACAGCCTGCTTCTCTAGGCAGCTTGCTCCAACAGTCTGCAGACAAAGGTATCCCTGAAGCAACAGACCAGCTCCAAGGGAAGCATAAGATGGGTGAGGTGGTAGAAGAGGTGGAAGTTGGAAACATCCTGACAAGCCTCATACACAGCTCCACCAAAACCAATACATTTTCACAGAGTACTTGACTTTTACCTGGTCACTGTTTTCCATTGGAAAAATGCTCCACAAGCAAACTCGTGACCAGCTCTTATAAAGGGTTGATTCAGACTCTAGTAAAATTAATTTAGGTCTTTGAAAGTGGGACTTCCATAAAGACTAAATTTTTAAAGCTATTTTTTCAACTGTTTTTAAATAAAAAATAAAAATGTGTTAATTTTTGCTAGAGGAAACTCCCATTGACTTTGGCTGACCTTAAGTTTCAGCCTTCCGAGAGGATAGAGTCCATCAGAAAGCTCTGCATTGTGGAATTATACATTTGCTGGAGAGAGAGACTTGGAGAAAAGGGCTAGATAACTAAGGAGAGGGAGATTCTTATAGCTGCAGAATAGTGAAAGGAGAAGGAGAAGCAAAATGGGTGTTAACTGCATAGAAGCACCTGGAGAGCAAAGCCTGGTCTTCTGCTTCGGGTGAAATCAGTGCCTAGGCCTGTTCCCTAGGATACTGTGTCCTGCAGTGTGTTCGCTCATGGACAAATTTAGCAATAGTCTCAAGTTTTCAGTTCCTGCAAAACAGAAAATCTCATAGATTCCCAAATCCACAAGGGCCAGCGGAGGGTATGGAGCCGGCAGGATTGTGTAATATAAGAGAGTGTTTGTTGGTAGCCTGGGATAAGCCCAGGTCTTAGCCCAGCCTGTCAGCTCGGAAAGCCACATCTCTGAGTGCAGTAATGAGGAGTGATTCGTGGTGCATTGATGGTATCACCAACCCGGTGGGGAGATCACCGTGCCAATTTGGAGTCCTTCACTCCTCGCCAGTAAAACATTCATCGACAAGCTTTCAAAACACAGGATGGAAAAAAAAAAAAAGAAAGAAAAAAAAAGAAAGAAAAAAAAAGGGGAGAAATATAGTACAGGACATCAGTGCCAAGAGCTGACGCTCCGAGCTCAGCTCAGGACGTGGTTGGTAGGCGGTGTATTTGTGTGCACAGACAATGACGCAAGGAGTCAGGAGACTGTGTCTGGGCTACAGTGGGATGTTACGTTGTTGAAGAAGGGGAGAAAATTCCCTTATCCCTCTTCTAATGCTTTTCTGCCCTTCTCATAAACCTCTCGGCATGTCAGTACCAAATTTCAATGAGAGAGAAACTCCTGGCAGGTGCTGGTAGGAAATTGTTGACCTTCACGAGTTGCTGACAGCCTCCAGAGTATTTCCAGGTTACCTATAACACTGTGGGGCTTGGTATGAAGGATTTGCCTACTGCTGAGAGAGCAAGATGTATAAGAATGTATTTTTGGTTTGATTCGCACTATACCATCATTTCAGAGACCCCTGACTGAGACTAGAAGTGGGAAGTAGGAAGTTTTTTGTAACTCGTTTGTCTAAACCTGAAGCCACGCTACCTATAAAAATCAAACTCTGGAGCTTTTTTCTGGACTTGACTACCTGGCTTTGGACTGCTCTCTTCCTGAATCCTGCTGTACAGTCCCGTGAACATTGTCTTTCTCTCAGAAAAACAATAACAAAATAAGTAAGTTAGTAAGGTAGTTTTTCTTCATTTATGCAAACATTTTTCATCCTTTAGACCAATCACTAAAGAAGCTTTCCTGAAGCAAGGCCAAAAAAAAAGCCAACAAAAAACTGTAGGTTTTTTCTTGCCTCTGTTGAGGTATCTTATCATTGTAATCTATTTATCTCATTCTCTCCATCGTCAATGGAAAAAAAGAAAACAAAAACAAAAACAAAACTGTCTCCACAGAAAGATTAATTTCAAATGCCATGGGCATTTCAGGATTAAATAGCACTTATGGAGTTGCTTCTAGAGAGCACACAGGCACTCACTTAGTTCCCTCCATGAGTCAGCTAAATGTGAGCAGGCCCTCAAATGAAAAATAGAAAGAAAATGTCAATGATCACTACTGTACAAAGAATTTTTCTGTTTCAACATGACTCAGACATATTTTCCGTGAAGGGCCTGAGAAGGCTATACTGGAATCTAAGCACCATCTTTATACCAGGCTTGAAAAATTGCAGATTTTTGAACAGTTGTCAGCACTGTATTGGGGATCCAGTGGACTGAAATGCTGGTCCAAATCCCACCTCTGATCTGGACTTCTTAGGTGCTAATAAAGTGTTCTTACCACAGAGAGTGGATCATAGCTATGAAATCTGATCTAGAAACAAATAAACATATGCCTCTATATTGTTGGATCAGTACATTCTAATAATACTCATTTAAGTCTCAATATTAATATAACCATGTTTATTATTTTATTTGACTTTAATTGCTAAACTGAATGAGTGCAGGTTCCTCTGGATTTCCCAGGTGAAGAGTATCAACACCATTCCTCTCTCTCAGGAGGAAGGTGTATGAAAGACTACAGAAATTTCTGCAGAAGATTTGAAAAGTGTTTTTTTTTTTTTTCCAGAACTGTTTGAGAACTGTTCTCCATGCAAAGAATAGACTTCTGTTCCAAGTGATCCCCTTGTTAAGCTGCAGTGCAGACTGGTGAGTTTGATTCGTATTGAAAACCTTTAGATTGCTAAAATTATCTCACCTTATCATACATTTATAGCGATAGTAACACAAAGGTAGTTTATACTGGTATAACTTGGGATTTTAATAATTTAAACTGCAAAAAATGGGGAACTATAAATTTTAAGAGCAGGTAAATCCTCTAGTCTCAGTATTAAAATTATCTGTATGAGAAGTGCCCATCCATCAACTAAAATGAACTGAATATTTGTCTGGTCTTTAAAGTACATGTTATATTTGAAGAGAAAAGGGGGAAAATAGTTATGTGTCTTCTAACTTACACTTTAGAGACTGCTTTGCTTTTGGCTTTGCTATACTCTAAGAAGAAGATGGAGTATTTTTTTGTGTACTATTTTTTTCCTCATAGTATCAGTTATTAAAATGTGAATAAAATATTGATTTACTACTACAGTGAGAGGGAAAAGACTTCAGTGTTCTTTATGTAATTCTGACTAAGGCTCCCTTTTTCCTTCTTCTGCCAAGAGCTCGAAAAGTCCCTTCCCATGGCTGTTTGACTCTAATGTGTCTGCCAAAAGAACAGGGATCCCCAAACTGCTACAGTCTTCTAGTGATCCATGAAAAAACCAGTCCAGGATTTTTCTAGTATACATGCAGAAATTTAAAGCATTCTAGATTGGCCTGCTTGGAAAAATTTAGTGACCAGCTTGAACAATACCAATTCTCAGATCTGGAACTGAAAACATCAAAATATGGGACTAGAACCGCATATTTGATTTTCAGTTATTAATAGCTCTATACTCTCAACTTTCTATGTTTGATTTCTGATTATGCCTTTTCCTTCTCAGCTAGAATGCCCTGAAGTGTTATGAATATGAAAAGCGTGTTGATCTGGTGCTGCAGAGCATGTCTTTAAGCACTTATTTCAGGTCAAACAGAACTCCAAGAAACCTTAAAGTGGTAATAACCTTTCATCACTTCCCTCTATTTCCCACTAGAAGATGAGACATTGTCAGCACACACAAACTGACCCTGTTTACTCCACAAGTCATCCAGATGTGAACTGGTTCCAATCCCAAAGTCATGTAACTAAAATTAGCCTGGTGCTGAACCTATTTTGTTTCGCTGAGTTATATTTGTAGAGTCATATATTACTACTAGAATAATTGCATTTGAAAACTTCAGAGAGAAAGGAAGGGTAAATTCTGTATGACATTATTTTGTCTTCTAATATATTTTTTCCTTCCTTTCTTTCTCACTTTTTCTTCCTCCAAATTTTGACAAGGGGAAAACAACAACAAAAAAAAAACATTTTCTCTTAGCTGACCCATGAAAATCTAATGCTAATGAAGGAAACTGCTTGCAAGGTGATTAATATTATGAATCTCATTTTTCAGTTTCATCTGGTTACCTGTGTGTTGACAAGTGAAGTGTGCAGGGGAAGGGCCAGTCAAGAAAAAAAAGTGCAGCAGGCCCTGTCCAAGGTTCTAGCTCAGCTTCCCACCAGCAGTGTTCCTAGATGTCAACTATACCATGAAAGACATCGAGCAAATGTTTTACGTGTAGGAATTCGCCTTGCCCCAGCTATAGTGTTTGTCATGTCTCCATCTCCTTTCTCTGGAACAAGACACAGTGAACAGGAAATAATCCATTCCCAAGTTCTAGTCTAATTGCTCACCCTTTGAGTGGGTTGCTGCACTAAATGATTTCTTGATGTGTCTTGCAACCTGGGTTATCCTATAGTTTTATAGTACAATTGGGATAAAAGGTTGATAAAATGGAAAGAAAGGTCAAGGCACAATTCATGTGGAAATTGCAAACTACTTGCAGGGAAAAGGGGAAAAGCAGGGAAATGGAAGCAGGTGTGAGCTTTTTGCTGTCTGTTTCAGACTTGATGTCTATGAATTTGACAAGTGTGTCTGTGGGAGTTTCACAGGGAACAACAATTTGTTCTGAAGGGGATAGGTTTAAGTAAATTTTCGGTTCACTGAGGCTTTCTATCAAAGCTTTGTGTTTCCAACAGGTCCATAAGCCCACCACAGCAAGGATACACTGAAAGATAACTGCTTGCTTGTTAACTAGGTCTTCTGATCATCAGAGCATCTCTTGTGTAACATGTACTTCAGGAAAAAATGTCATTTCTGTGATACTAAAGATCACTGAGATTTCTGGGGTATTTTATTTCTCTGCTCATTTCAAAGCTCAACTACTATGTATAGTGTGCATAGTTGAGCTCTAAAATTTTGCCTGTATTGTGCTGATTTTTTTATGAGCAATATATGAGGAGAGGAAGCAAAAAAATATTACTAGTGGGAGTGCCAGTTGGTGCTCAGAATAACAATTTTCATTGGTACCATCAACCACAACCAGCTTTTCTTTCCATAGCCTGGGGAGAGACAAACTTGGCACAACCTGTAGGCAACTTAACCATGATAGTTTTGTTGCTTGAATCAACATCTAGCCCAGTCTATTCCCTGAACCAGCATATCTAGATTTAAACTTATGCTTCTGTATAAGTAACTCCTGCCATGCTACTGAACTAGCTGCTGTTCATTAACAAAAGACATTTCATGTAAAACCAAAGTAATCCAAGACTGTTGTAGGCAGGTACAGTAAGCCAAGGTTCTTGCTCTACTGAAAGCCTATATTATTTAGTGGTTAGTAACTAGCTCTCAGACATGTAAGTTTCTTGTCCAACTATGTGACCTGAATATACCTTTGAAATTATTATTTTGTGTGGTCATATCCATGCTAATTAAGGATGTTCACAAATCTGGAATTTATCTACTGATAAGTTACTGGAATAGTCTGTAACTTCATTAATGATCTGGACAATAAGAACAATGAGGTAGAATGCACTCTCAATAAATTTGTAGATGATTCAAAAACAGGTAGTGTGGCTCACTCACAGAGGGTTATGCTACTTTTAGAGGGACCCTGACAGACTGGGGAGATGGGTTGATGAGAATCTCATGAAACTCAACCAGGAGAATTGTGAAGTCCTGCATATGGGCAGGAAAAAACCTAGGCACCAGCATATGCTGGGGAAAGCCAATCTGGAAAGCTGTTTTGAAGAAAAGGATGTGGGAGTCCTGGTGGACACCAAGTTGAACATGATTCAACAGTGGTTCAACTTGGTAAGAAGAAGTTGGTAAAAAGTGATTCAACTTGGTAAGAAAGCTACTGACTTTCTTGGCTGCATTAGGAAAATTATCTCCAGTGAGTCAAGAAAGGTTGTCTTTCTGATTTCATCTACCTTGGTGAAGCTGCACCTTGAGTACTGTGTCCAGTTCTGAGGCCACTGGTACAAGAGCAACCTGAACATACAGGAAAGAGTTCAGCACAGGCCCACCTAGATGATTGCAAGGAGACCTTATTGCAGCCTTCCATTATTTAAAAGGGGATTATAAAAAGGAGGGGAATGAACTTTTTACAAGGGTAGATAGTGATAGGACAAGGCGGAATGGTTTTAAGCTCTAGGAGGAAGGGCTTAATTTGGATGTCAGAGGGAAGTTCTTCACAAAGAGAATGCTGAGGTATTGGAACAGGCTAGCCAGAGAGGCTGTGGATGCTCCATCCCTGTTCAAGACCAGGTTGGATGGAGCCCTGGGCAACCTGATCTAGTACCAGATCTGGATGTTGATGGTCCTGCTTGTGGCAGGGCGGTTGGAGCTTGGTGATCCTTTGGGGTCTCTTCCTACCATTTTATTATTATATGAGATCTTCAAAAGTTATTTGGACATGATATGGGCCAAAGCATTCCTGGTATCTCTGCTTGAGCAGGAGGTTGGACATCCAGAGGTTCCTTTCCATTTCAACCATTCTATGATTCTATGAGAGCTGATGTGTATTCATAGATCATTTTTTGGAACTGGGCTCAGTACTCATGATTCCTACATACTTGAGCATAAAAATGGCCCAGCTAACTTCACAGAAATTATTTAGTGAGAACATGGCATTCTTGGAAATATGTGGCCACACTAATGAGTCAGAGGTTTTAAAATCTCTCTTGACTGACACACCTCTACAACTGTGAAGGTCAAGCAAGGAGAATGGATGACTGCATTTCATATGTATGTCTCAATGATTTAGGTAACGACAGATCCTTTCCTGAGATGAAGTACTTGAAAAGAGTGGAGCAGGGGCTGATTAGAAATGGAGACATATGTGGAGTGGCAGCAGTAGAAGCCTCCTTCATGGTACATAGCTGGCTATGGACTTTGGACTTGAATACACCTCTTAGGCTACCACAGCGTCCTCCTGATTACTATTTACTTGCATGTCATTCCTTAGCCTTTTATTTTGAGAGATTGTTTATCTTCTACTGCTAAATGATGGTGGCTGCAGGCTGTCCCCAAGTCATCTCTTCTTTCTTCTGGTCAGAGCATTCTGAGCCAGCAACAAGCACCTGAATTAAATACTTTGGTTGGTATTGGCTGTGTTCATTTCCTTTCCTAGGATGTGGAGCAATCGATTACCTCATCACTGAGCAGAAACAGCCTTGTTACTGAATTTACACAAGCAAACCTTTCATAGTGGTTGGAGGTATTAAAGTTCAGGGAAAAGGACCAAAGCTTTCTGAGATTTTCCCCTTTTATTCCATGTCCTTGGGGGTATTCTGATATACCAGCAATGGAAAGAGTGAGACCTCTGGAAATCTTCATACCTCTTTGCTGTAAAGTCATCTTCCCAGAATCATTTCCCAGCATGAGAGGGAGCAAACATTCATTCTAAAGAATGGCATTTAATGATTAATGAGCATCTTGGTGAAATGAATAGAAATATGACAAAATGTAATTTGAGTCTTTAACGTTTGCTGTGGCCATCTCTACTAAATTTCTGTAGGCTTTCATTGCTCCTCTGCTAAAATTCCAAAGCCTTTCTTCATTTTTCACTTTAATTTTCTTGAAATTGAGTCACTGTGTATTGAACGTTGATAGAAATGAAACCTATTTTACGTCTGTTAGGAAAACATGGCACGCGTCTAGAAAGGCATGATTCAGCACTGCCTTTTTGTTGTATAGTTATTTGTAAGAGTAAAATCAGTTTGTAAAGCTGCTAAATGGTACATAGATAATTACAGAATGTTTGCACTCACATGATCTCTGGAGGCATTATCTCTAGGCGTCAGAGTCCAGTCCTGGACCTCCCAGAATCTAGAGTCAATAACATGTCATGCTGTAATGATAGCTCTAATGATTACCTATTAGAAATATGTCTGTTATCACCTTCAAGGTGTTCATCTGGTTCAGAGATTCCACAGAAAATAAATGATGTAAGGCTTCTGTTTTGAAGATGTTTCTAATGAAGAATTGACAAAAAAAATGTATCCTGTTCTTAAGTTCTCCAGCAGATTAGCTTGAAAGGAACATGTGGGATTAGATATCTCTAATTCCAGCATCTTTCTCAACATCTTTCTGTGCATCATTTACTTCTTGATGCCCTGCCTACTTCAGATACTAAATTAGGATCTAACAGTATGCCTGAAAGTAGCCTTAAGCATCTCCATTCTCTTTGTTCCAGCCTTCTGAGTACCTTATTTGATGAGTTCACATAGATTTTGCGGAAGCCTCTAAGAAACTAATTTTTAACTAGCACAACAGATAAACAAACTGATGAATGAGGAATATCTTTCATTTGTTGAGTTATCACTCATCTCAAGTACTACATTCTGCACTACTCTACCACAATTTTCACTCAGTTTTAACAGAGAATCTCTTCAGAAGTGCAGGATGTTTCATCTTTTTCAGCACACAATGTTTTTGAAACACAGAATGTGAGTCTCACTCTTTCCAAACATATAGAGAATATTTCTTTCATAATTCATCTCTTCTTCAGCTATCTCAAAGTCATGGTCTTTGAGTACTCAGAGAGTGTGGCCAGATGAGGCACTTCTTAAATTTCTTTATTCCAGTGTCCAAATATTCACAGAATCACCAAGATCTTCAAGATCATCCAGTCCAACCATCCGCCTATCACCAATAGTACTTACTAAACCATGTCCCTCAACACAAAATCCAAGTGTTCCCTGAACACCTCCAGGGTAGGTGACTTCATCACCTCCCTGGGCAGCCCATTCAGGCTTGCATAGTGTGCTTATGCAGGGATATTTCACAAAGGCTGCAAAATCTTATTAAGGCTTCATGATCCGTATAGAATTTGTGGATTTTTTCTTTCTCTAACCTCATGTAAGAATGAGTGCAATATGAAGGTAAATCATAGCTAAAATATCAAGGGGGATTTATAATTTTTTTGAAGTTTGGAAATATAATGAAAAAGAACAAAGAAAGCTCTTGATATACTTATGAATAATCATTCTCTACCCAACCTACTAACTCAAATCTTTGTGAAAATATTTTGCATTTTGTTTAACGGCTTCATCAAACAAAAAGCAAGAATTAATTGGCTTTCACTGTTGCCAGTTTACTTTTTTTTTTTAATGTTGTGATAGCAAGTTCATTTTCTGAGTTGTGAAAGTTGACAAATGAAAGACTAATGCTTTTCTCCTGTCTTGGCAAAATGCTAGAGCTTTTCAAGCTTGCAATAGTGTAAACAGTTTGACAGCTACCATTTCTGCTGACACTCCAGGAACTGAACAAGTAACCTCTAGAACTCAAACCAGATTGCTACAGAATGAGCTAATGCTCCCCAGGTAGAATTATAATGAACACGTATTCATGGAGCACCTCAATAAAAAAGTACATGACACACCAATAAGATATCAGAAAGAAAAAGATTGGAAGGTAATGCTGACATTTAATTCTGACCTTCCACATTTAAGTGACTAAAATACTGCTGCATTAGACGTACACAAGTACCTTCTCTATGTAGAGGAGGTGAAGAACAGGTCTAGTGTCATAAAAGAAGAATAAATTAATTGGTTCACTCTGCTTTATGTAAGCATTGAATTTTTAAGTATTTCTTATTTGTAAGGCTTGTTATTCCTGGATATTCCTTTGAAGCTTGTTAAGAGACATGAAGCAAATTTCTGGAAAGCTTTCTAGATTTTCTTAAGGTAGAGCAAACTTTGTTGTGTGTCTGCTTGGCTTCGGTCTCCCAAAGATCCTGTGCTGAAGCAATGTGAAAGGTGACTGGATTCCAGCAACCTCTCATGCTTGTTTAAGGTTTGGGACTAACACACCCAACTTACTTAATTTAATTTTTATTTATCACTTCCTATGTGTTACACCCATTTCTTACATTACACTCCCTGTATAGGCCAATATTGCTTTTAAAATGTCTATTTTTTAAGATAATGTGTTTTCATTTTCTCTTTTCTCTGGTGATATTTGTTACACATGGACTGGCATGCTGGAGCCTTCTGAGACCAGAGAGTTGTACAGAAAACCCCACATAAGTAGCCCACCCAGAAGGTATCTCCCATTGGGTTGAGGTGGAGTGAAAGCCATTCCACCAAAATGATACAACTTAATTTGGCAGGGTGAGGCTATCATAAAGCAACAGAGCAGCAAGTCCATAGGCTCAAAATGTAAGATACAGGTATGAATACCAAGTATGGAAACAAGAAAAAGGACCCCATTTTCCAGATAAACTGAGGCAGTGAGTGAAAAGGTGAGGGTCTTAATTCGTATTTTTGAGCAGTGGTATCTGAGGTGCTCCACCTGACTTGGCCTTGAGCTTCAATTTCTGTTCCTACACCAGGATGTGTGCCACGATTGCATCCCTGTTGCTTACAGAGATGAAATATAAGCCACATCCCCTTGTTTCTATGAAAAGGAAATGAGGACATAGATCATAAATTGCGATGTGAGGACAGGGACTTTAAGTCACACCTTGGAGTGTGTAAATCCTGCACTTCAGACATGACATAGATGGGCAGCCTGGTAAGCCCAGGGAGAAAGACTCATGGCTTAACCTTCAAAGGTTGACAAATATCTTTATTGATGTTGCCTGTACAGCATTTGTTTGTGCTTTGATGCTTATAGGCTACAATTAAGTCTTTTATCATATGATCAGAGGATTTCCCTCTTTGGGAGGGAATTATTTCTGACATATTCAGGCAGCAGAGCTGATCTACATACAGAGTTTTAGTGAAGGTTATTGCAGTAAAACTCCAGCCTCATATTTTTCCAGTAACTAAGAAGTGTACAGAGTTCAAACAAAAAAAGGAGAAAATAATTCAAAATTGCAGCTACCAAGAAATTACGTTTTCCCCCATCTGTACCTAGAATTCTGGTGTAAGTTCTGGTGTAACTGACTTAAAACAAGTTATGTTCAAAGTTAGAGTCTTGCTAAAAAAACACAACAGTATTTACTTTGCAGAGGCACTGAGAACTCTTAGCAGTTGATGAAGTCAGGAAGAGTTGTTCTTGAAACAGTACTGAAATTCTGAAATATCAATCTACAAGAACCAAATTAGTGTCACCTAAATATAATGCTGAAACTTGAAAGCTTCAGTTGTATCAGTATCTCTCTAAAGTGAAAGGAGAGACACACATCTCCAAATTCAATCCAGCTCAGCCTGTAGCGACTCACGCTTCCCTCAAATTTCCTGCAGCTTCAGCTGAGCTGGGAAGGTTCAACAGACCCCCCAAATTAGCACCAAGACTCACACTTTCCTAACAAGATTTCTCCCACCTATCAGCACATGCACCTCCTTTCCCTGGGAGAATGCTTGGCTATTGGTTTTCCTTTGCAGATTCTCCCTGGAGGAAGATTTATTTTTTATGTGATGATGACATTATCTTTTGATCCTTGTTCTTCAGAAAGGGGTTCTGTTTAAGGCGCAGTTTTCTGTAGAGCTAAAAGAGGGTGATAGTTCTCACAATGGAAAAAGTTTCACTAAGTAAATGATTATATTCTTAAAATAGCCTTCAGGAGCTCACTGTCTGATGCGTTAGTCAGCATTTTAAACCGAATCCTTTTGCAAGAAAGAAAGTTCAGGTAAACGCAGCTGCTGCCTCTTCAAGTTTGCACTAAACCAAATTCAACTGCAGACATCAAAAGTCCTGGGGGCTTCCCTGTGCAGTGATTCAGACACTGCTTTGAGAGATAAAGTTCCTGAAGCCATAGTCTATGATACATCCAAGTCTTTTTGCATTATTTAGCCAGTACAGAAGAACTGAGTCTTGGCTGCATGAATACTTCCAAGAATAGCTTGCAACGGATGGGAGGAGTGTAAAGCTGGCAAAAATGCATCTTATGCCACTCATTCTCTATTTCTGTGTTAGCAAGGGACGTATTAACAGAAATGCAAAACACCCCAGAGATTGCTTGTGGCTATACCTCAACAAAGCTCTACTATTCAGTAACGAGAGGTGTTATACCAGGCCTGAGAGTCGTGGATGTACTACCACAGTCTCAGAAATACTTACTTAGAGATCCCATTGTTCCCATATCATCTTACTTGAATTTGGTAGTATGCAAAATGTAGATCATAAATTTTATTATGTGAACACATCGGTTTGAACGTATCAGCTGGACAATCTTGTGCAAGTCATGTCAGCTTCTCAGCGGCTCCTTCTTTCTGCCTGAGGTAATGAGTCTAGCTTTTCTTCTTTACTTCTGGGAGAATTGGGGCAATGCTATCCTGACTTGAAATAAGTGGTAGACATGCTCTAATTTCCATGTCATCAGGCATGAGGTGAGCCTGTCTGCCAAGCAGGCTATGCAAACTTCAGAAGCATTTCTTGAGAATTCAAAAACTGTCATTCTTTCAAGACTCGGAGCTTGTCTCAACACACGCAACACTCTGTGAAAAAATCACCCCTTGCTGCTTCATGGTCCTGCTTTTCCACTTCTGTAATTATGTAGAGTTGTTTACCCTCACTTAATTATCTCAGACTGTCAATCACTGTTGGGGCGGGTTATCAAGGCCTGCTTCGATATCTGATAAAATAACATTGGGTATGATGATGAAACATCGCAAACAGCACCAAAGAGAATTTCCGTGCCTGGGGACAGAATTATCTGTGCTCTTAGAGAGGACTCTGGTGTAAATAAACCCAGACAAGAATAATTCTTGGACATCATTCAGAAGGCATCAAGAGACAGAGACCATTTCCATTTAGCATTTTGGGTGCAGCCACAATATTTTAGAACCAAAAACACTTGTGATTTGCACTGCTAATTACACTAGTAGAGATGAGGGGAAAAAAAAAAGAAAAAAAGAGAGGTAAAACCAAAAGCAAACAAACAAACAAACAAAAAAAGACCAAAAAACAACCAACCCAAAAACAAATCAGCTCCACAATCTCTAAACTCACTTCTGACATAGTGAGAAGGGGCTTTGCAGATTTCATTGAATAACACCTGGAGTCAGGAGCTCAGGCTGCAGTAAATAATGTATTATCCAATGCATAGTATTTAGACACATACTAAAATTCTAAACATAGGACTCTTTTGTCTGTAGCTCTTCAGGTGGGATATCTCTAATCCCAAACTAGGCATCTATCTAATCAGCTGAGGTGCTTACTCTCTCTAAAGCCCATAGAGGCAATCTGTGCCTAAGTTAGGATGTAGAGGTCTGAATTTCAACTGCTTAAATTTTAGCTGAGATGAATCCTCATTTTCAGCTCCTTTGAGACAACTCAAACATCACATTTTTAATTCATCAGTCATAGCGAGAAAAGCAGTGGTGTTGACCACTGTCAGACTGTATCAGTAGATACCAGACAAACTTCTATGAACAACTTCTGTTGGTGCATTACTTTCGTGTAGCTGTAATTTATGTGCACTATCTGAACCAAAGAGAGAATATATTGCATGTTACTGTGTGTTGTGAAGGTTAAGAGATGAGTACAGTCCTAGCACCCAGTTCAGGTGTTGTTCTTCAAGCTTTTCTAGTTTGGTCCTTCATGTAGCAGACAGAATGGTTGCTGTCACAGTAGAACATTTGAAGTCCCTTTTGGATTAAATGTTTGCTTAGCCTACTCTGTCTGAAAACATCCAAGAGTAGAAAGGGCTTTGCAGTATCCCACCCAAGTTGGCATGTTCTTCCCACAGCAGTTAAATAGCTGTACAAGAAGCCAATTTTTCTTCTATAATTATTTTGTATGAGGTCTCTGTTGCCTGAAAGATCCTCTCTCATTCTTCCATTATTTTTTTTACACTCTCTCCTCTTTTCCTGACATATTGTGTGTAATGGATGCAGCCCAGACCAGAACAGGAAGCCTCTTCCACATGTCTCCAGCCAGGCTCAGCATACCCCCCATCAGATTGCAAGAGGTTGGATCCTCCTCGTGGGTGTATTAATAATACTATGAAGGGAAGGCTCTATATTGCTTTGACATACAATACAAAGGAACCTTGGCACATCAGGAAGTGGAAAGGCAGTTTTGGCACCAGCCTTGGTAAAAGCAGGTCACATTGCTGTCTGTAGCTCAGCCTCATAACCAGACAGTATGAACCTGAAATCATATATGTATTCGTCTGGCTAGAGCTTCAGCAACACACTGTATTTTATGTGGATTAATTTAGAGGCATGGATAACAAGCAACTGTTTGGGATGTACTCATCCAAATACTTTTATCATTTGCAAAGACTGCGGAAATATTTCTTCTATCAGCTCTGCATCTTTTGAAGAAAAGAGCCCTGGCTTGCACCAATCCAATGGAAAAGAGGACAAAGCTTCTGAACTAGATCCTCAGCAATTTTTGATATGCAAGGCTGTCTGTATTAAATACTTGTCATCCCATCACATCCCACAGTTCTGAAGTATTTAACATTTCTTAGTGGTCATAATACCCATTTTGTGAATTAGGCTGATAGCATCATTTTCTGACAAGAAAAATATTTTAAAAGTGTCTTTGAGCCTAAAACTGCAAGTCTGGGATGGGTACACCAATGCTTGTGTATATAAACCTCACTGAAATTTTCAGGAGCTAGGAACTGAGGGAACAAGGAAAGACAGTCATTTTTTTTAAAGTCAAGATAAAGCTACATTTTATTTAACTTACACTCATTGCAAAATTCTTTAATAGATGTTGTATGTTTTTATATGTGTGCACGTCCATATGTATGAGTCTATTTGCATGCCAAAATTCATACCACCCTTCACTCAATGAATCCCAAACTTTTCATCTTGCTGTCAATATTCACAATTTCTCTTTGACTAACGGACATCCTTATTACTGACATTTAATTTAGAAAAATGCTAGTGAGGTCATAAAAATGAGTGACAAGCTGCAAACCACTCACCATGGCCCATAAGACTGTTGGTGGTTTAGAGATGACAAGTCAGATTTCCTTAATCTAAGCTATAATTATCCACACAAAAGCTAGCTTTCAAAGCTAAATAATGGATTTGCTTTCATTTTGACTTTAGAAAGTTTGGTTGGAAATGATGCCTCATATTAAAATTTCTATTTGAAGAAACTTAAGTGTATTCTTTAATAAGAAGGTGGTTTAAAAGGCAAATGTTTGTAATTAAATCAGAAATGTCCTATTTCATTTCAGGATGTTGTCTAGAAAAGGAAATTTTCAAATTTCCCCCCATAAATATTTACTGAGAAAAGTTACAAACTGGTCCCTTATTCTGATGAAACAATTTTGTTTTTAGTGGGATGATCTCATTAAACCACCACTTGTCAGAATCCAGTAGCTCACTGATTACCAAGTGAGCAGATACACACACGTGCAGTATTCTGTACTGGTGTGGCCTCACTTTGAACATGATATTCAATGTAGACGACACAGCATAAGAAGGACACAACACTATGGAGAGAATCCAGAGGAGGGCTATAAGGATGGAGAAGGGTCTGGAGGACAAGATGGGTTAGGGATGGATGAGGTCCCTTGGTTTGTACAACCCAGAGCAGAGAAGGCTGAGCAAAAGCCTCCTGGCCCTACAGCCCCCCATGGCCCTATAGCCCCTCATGGCCATACAGCTCCTCATGGTGGACTGCAGATATTCACAGGGGGTTGAGGGGCAGTGCTGGGCTCTGCTCCCTCATGACAGTGACAGGGCTTGAGGGAATGGCATGGAGCTGCATTAGGAGAGGGTCAGGTGGGTCAGGTTCTGCCCCAGAGAGTGGTGGGCACTGCCTCGAGTTGCCAGAGCTCTGGACCACTGGGACACCACTCTCAGACATAGAATTTGAGTAGTCCTGTGTGCAGCTGGGGGTTGGGCTCACTGGTCTTTTCCAACTTAGGATATTCTGTGATTCTTCGTTTCTTTGAGTAATCCTAGCAGACCTGAATGACATTCTGTGGACCAGTGGTCTGTGTGGAGGTAGGGAGCTAGCTGATTCTAGTTGTTTCTGTGCATTACTAGCTGGTCAAGGAAACTAATATCTCAACTCGTACCTGTCTTGAAATTTTGGACAAGTCTTAAATCTGCCGTTGTAGGGCAGAGCTGAATATGGTGTTCTCTGCCTTGAGGAGCATTGCAAGCATAGGCATAGTGTTGAAAGATTCAGAACTTCTGTGGATGGGATTTATATGACTTTCTGGCATTTCATATTTGTGAAGGCACCACCTGAATATACCACCTTTGAATTAATGCTTTGAGAATCCCTTCTATATAAGGTGCTGTGAAACACAGATGGAGGACAGGAGGAGAAATAACACAGATTTCTTTTTCTTTTCTCTCTGGACACAGTGAACCATGCTTTAGAAGCTAAGTTCCTGTGACCTAAGCAGCCATGCTTCCATAAAGCTTTCCTTCCCATCCAAGCTCCCCCATCCACAGGAGCTACATGGTGATGAAAACTCCCCTTGCCTGAAGGGCAGAAACAGACAGAATTTATAACCCATCAAAAATAAAGCCCTTTTCGCTTTGCTGGCTTACATGTGTTTTTCATCGCAGAAGATTCATCGAATGGCACATTTCATGGTGTAGTTTCTCAGTCCAAGGGAAACCACGTTTAATGTAGTGTATTAAATAAAGTGTTTCTCTGACTCAGATTTCTTTCCAGTCCATGCCAGTTGGCATTGGTTGGGTACTAGAAGTCAGATGGGCAAAGCCTGTTCATGTTGTAATAATAACATTTCTTAAGAGCTACTCCAAACTTGACAAGCCCCAAAAATCAACCTTCTTCAAGATCACTATTTTTCCTTTTCCCTAAATGTGGGCAATCAACCTAAATTTTCCTTTCTTTCCCCCCTCTCTTTGTACAACATTCTTTTCTTTTAACTTCTTTTTGTTTGTTTCTTTGTTGTCATTATTATTTTTAAGTTTAACATCATTTTGTCCCTAATTCCAGAACATGAATAAATTATTGTTTTACTAATACATTCTAGCCACAGAAGGTGATCTTGCATTCAGACTGAGTAGAAACATTATGCCAAAAACAAGTAAATTTGAGATTTATTCTTTTATCTCTAATCAAAAACTAGTTAAAACTGGTGCGGGAAAAAAGAAAAAGCTTATTAAATTAATTGTATTTCTCTGAACATTTTATTTTGAACTTACTTATAAAAAATATTTATTAATGATTGTTACTTTTGAGAGAAAAATCCAGTAGTGAAGATTTCCAAAGTTATTCTCTTTCTCCAACAAAAATAATACCCAGTGACTAAACTTGTTCAATTACAAGCTCCCTGCCACACAAGCTTTCATCATATTATTGATGATTATTAATTACAAATATTTAAGACACATGAAAAAATACCATTATTTTCATTAGATACCGGTATTTTACAAAAGTTAGTATATTTCCAATTGTCACAAGGTCTATGAGCTAGGAACTCAAGTCTAACCTAATTTTTCTGAGGCCTTATTTATACCTCAAATAATATTTTATATATATATATATATATATATATATATATATATTTCTGGGAGTACCTTAAACAATCAACTCCAGTATTTCTCATAGAATTGTATTTCTCATAGAATTATGTCTGGGTTTGTCTTGCCAGTTCTATAAAATATAGAAAACACAAGTAGATATCTAAACATTCAGAATAGTGCAGCTGCCTTTGCATATTTATTTCTTCACAGCTTTTACACACCAACATCCACACACATGCACTGACCTTTACAAGAGAGAGACTTGATATTAAGGTCCTCTGGGAAACTGCTTTTGAAGGCATCAAGGTCCATGAGTACTGGTCACTTTTTAAGTACCATCTCTTATGAGTACAGGAATAGGCAATTCCAAAATGCTGGAAGTCGTGAATGCAGGGCAGAGAAGGTCAGTTTGGATGACACAGGGATTTCTAAAGTCTAAAGAAAATTTATGGTCACTGGAAGTGAAGTTGGGCAACAAGGAAGAACTGTGAAGAGAAAATGTTTGTGTCCAAATCTCAGTTAAATCAGTTAAAGTTGAAGCTGATCAGTACTGTGGGGGACAATGGAAAGGACTTTTAAAAGTATGTTTACATTGAAAGGAGGACCACAGATAACACTGGTTGTTACTTGATCGGGATGGTCATCTCACAAATTGGAACACAGACAAAACAGAGTTTAATTCCTCTTTTGCCTCTGTCTTAAATGCTAATGAGCCCTGAGTTGGTGGACCATGACTGTGGAAACAATATACTCCCAACCAGCCTCAAATTCATGTGGGATTTGCTGCTTCCAGCTCAGGTGCTCTATGATTCTATGATTCTGAGATAAGACAGACAAGACGTTGGGTTTGATACCATGAACCACTGAATAAAGATAGAAGCATGAGAGAAAAAGTTTCTAAACTTCAATTTTAAAAATTTGTGATCATGAAAGTTTAACTACTATGTAATTTTTAATATACATTCCCATCATTTATTATTCAATTGTAAGCTACCTACAGTGAGAGTCTCTCTTCCACAATGTTTGTACAGTACCTTGAAAAGGAGGACCCTGCTCCTGATTAAGGCCTTTAGATCCAATTGCCATATAAATAATGAGCTATTTGAACATTACAAATTGTCTTTTTTTCTTGGGAAGATGCCATGATGAAAAGTCATTTATGATAATTCCCTTTAAAGTATCAATCATAATCTCTTCTGAGTGAGAAATCACAGCAAACAACATCCATAAAACAAGGTGGTGGCCAGTTATCCCAGCCAGCACAACCCCACAGTAACAAAATAAGAATGGAGGTGTTATTGTGTAAGTGCTCAGAGCCTGTGTATGGCTATGGCCATCTTGGAAGTCTTTCCAATGAGTCTGACACTAGGGGTGTCTGTAGTTTACTTAAAAAATTGAGTGCTGTAGGAGTGAAATGGTGATAACTAATCTTGGGTGTGTCTTCAAAGGCAACGACTGTTCAAAGGAGAGATGAGGCATGCAGGGAGTAAGGAATGAGAGCCAAGTGAAGAAGGGCAGGAAAAAAGGAGTTTATGCAAGAGACAAAACTAAATGGCCAGAATATCCCCTTCTGGCCTCAAAACTGCATCTCTCTGGGACAGGCAGAAAGACAATGTAAAGACTGCTTAAAGATATTTAGCTGTCACATCGCCTGGAAATTATTAGATATTTCTCTCTTTATATCTCTGTTTAGTAGATAAACTGCTGGTCTACTGTGTGGTGATCTAACTGGAAATCCTTGACATTTGTTCTTATTTAGACACTCCAGAGTGTTTGGAGAAGAGCTGCTGGAAAAATGAGGGCAGCTTTCTTTGGGTAAAATATAAAAATAAAGAACACATCAGTTTTTCTTTTCCTTAAGTGTCCCTCTGGAAAACATTTTCTAAAGCTCAAGCCTGTCCTTTCCATGTGAAAAATGCTGGGGTTTGGTTTGGTTGGTTTTGACCAAAATTTTCTCCCTCCCCTCCCCTCCC
>JAPSGF010000080.1:1767076-1813607 GCA_035772895.1 Perdix hodgsoniae | reverse complement strand
TCCGATCGAAACGAACCTACTTTTTTTTTTCTAGGTTAAAATTTTATTTGTTTAATCAAAGAAGTATTCAGCAACTGTTTTATATGAGAAATAGTTATTCCTGAATCCAGGTCATTCACTTTTTTTCAAACAAAATACTACATAAGCAGAAACCCTTTAAGTTTTTTACTGCATCATTTTATGGACCTTTTAATGTTTTCATAGAGTTTAGATCAATAAGTGTGTGGTTTAAGATACATACATTCAGGTATTAACAGGTAAAAGTCTACACATGCTGGGTGTGTGAATTTCCCTTTATAACTATTGGAAATAAGAAGCGGGATTCAATTGCCTAAATATAGGCAATTTGATGGGTATCAGATGTAGACATCCAGTGCACTTAGATCAAGACATTTAATCTGAATTGGTAGGCATGATATGGGACACAAAGACCTGTTCCTGCAAAGAGGCAAGTATGATGCCCTGTAGTGTCTAGAATGGTGGAATTTAAGAAAGTTAATCTTCTCTTTTCTTCCTTTCTTCCTTTCTCATTTCCATCAGTACAGTCAGTGGAGAATTAAGAACATCTTAGCTGCCTCTATATTGAATTTTTTGAATTTTACCCCAATCTTTCAAACTGGAGAAAAGTGAGTGGATTATCTCAGGATAAAGACTTCATCATTTACTTTGGCATAATGTTTGTGTCTCATGTTTTATATCTTAATTCCACTGGGACAAATGGCTGCAAGAAGCAGTCTATGGTCAATTGGAGTGGGGTATGGATATTTTCCTAAAATTATGTAGGCGACATTATGTAGAAAAACACAAAACAACTTCTTCAAATTAGAAGTGACACTTGCTTTCTTCTAGTCCTCAAGAATCTCTCCTAATCACCACAACCTTTCAAAGATAATCTAGAGTGGCCTTGCAATGTCATCAACCATCTACTTCATCAATTGTGTGGGTATTCTTTAATGGATCCTTCTTAGAGAAATTATGGTGTTGAAGAAAATAGTGCGTGCTTAAATCTTTGCTTGTAGTAAGACTAAGGAAGGTCAAGACCAGATTCCAGATTCAGGAGAACAAAGATGTCTTCACTTTCAACTGTTTAGATCTAGTCATTATAACTAATAATTTCTAGTTTGTATAAAAAAAGCACTGTCCTACACGGACCAAAAGATGTGCCAAGAAATTTATCATTTCACAAGTCTGTTCAGTAGCCTATTTTGTCTGAACTGCAGTGGTCTTTCTTTATGTTTGATAATAAATAGATATTTTCCTTAGCATCATTTTTGCAGTTATTACCATGAGTGTTTGTGAAGTTGACCTTGATCAGCCACACCCCATACAAAAATAACAGTATGACATTTAATTATTTTCCCATTCCTAGCCCAAGTCTTGAGTAACATAGCCATGAAGAGGGACATGCAGAGTATTGAAGTGCATTTTAAGTCAAACTTAAAAAAGAAAAAGAAAAAGGAAAGAGAAAGAGAAAAAGGAAAGAGGAAAAGGAAAGAGAAAAAGGAAAGAGAAAAAGGAAAGAGAAAAAGAAAAAGGAAAAAGGAAAAGGAAAAAGGAAAAGGAAAAAGGAAAAGGAAAAGAAAAAGAAAAAGAAAGAAAAAGAAAAAGAAAAAGAAAAAGAAAAAGAAAAAGAAAAAGATTTTTGAGTGAAACTAGATAAGCAAATAGATTTCTTTGTGATGCTCCCACAGGTATGCTCCCATAGGTATATAACTGGAAATGCACAGTGACATATGTTTGCTTGTCTTTTTCCCTGTTATGTTTTGGACATTAAGGGAAAGACTGACAGACTAAGACTTTGCAAAATATCTGTTTTTCATCACCTACACATACTATTTTGAGAAACTCAGGGAAGTGTGTCTGAACAAGGGCTGTTTTAGTATATTGTCATGAGACACATAGTAATCAAACCATTTGAGTATATGGCATGAAGAACTAGTTGTAAAATCCCCATTTTTGAGCAGCATTTGAAAGTAACTGTCGTTTTTAGATCAAAAAGCACTTTGATCCAGATTGTTAAAAGAAATATGGATTCACCTCATCTATATACATATGTTTTAAAACAAAACAAAACAAAGCAAAACAAAACAGTACTTTCAGCCCTTTTTGGAGAATGACATAACAGAATTTGACAAAATCAGACAACATAATTTTTTTTTTTTAGTTTACATTTGATTAGATAAACTCCACATCTGTGTGTATGCATGGACACATGAGGAACTGCTCACTTTCATTCCTCAGTAGAGCAACTGTAAGATAACAGTGATCTTGAGTAACATTCCAAATGTCTGAGGCACATGTTCTTAACTCCTACTACAAATATAATAATTTTTTATCATAATTAATGAATATGGCCCACCAAAACCTTGGTTTTTAAATATCTATAATTGTTTGAAAAACAAAAAAAAATCTTACTTGTAGCCTAACATAATTTCAATATATTCCATAACTTTCCCTAACTCATATGGCCACAGGCTGGAAAGGAGCATAAAGTATCATTCAGAAAATCTTTGTTCTTCATCTCTGCAATAATTCTTATTCAATGAAAATAATGTCAGACATTTATTGGTTAGTGTTAGATGGAAATTGGGTGAGGACCACTACATTTGGTTTACATATAGCAATAAACTTTAGCTTGAAAGTGGAAAAAGTAGCTTGGAAAAAAAAAAAAAAAAAAAGTGAAATCTCCATTCCCAGAGATTTTTAAGAGTTGTTTAGAATCTAGATAAAATTTGATCTAGCAGTTGTTATCATTTGGTTGCTCCTGATTTGAAGGACGTTGAGCTAAAGACTTTCATTTGTACCTTCCACACACATAATAATTCCCATAATTCAAGAGACACAAAGAAAGTGAATTCAATTTGCAAAGAGTCATAAAGAAACGGATCTGAATGTTTTGGAAATGATAAAGAAAACTGGAATGTCAGCTCCACTTTTTAGTTACAGAACTTCCACAGTTAGGTAACTGTTCCTTGAAAATCCCACCCACTGAGCCTGAAGAATTACAGTGAGGTTTTCCAGCTAATTCTAGTAGAGTGTGTGCCTAAAACCCACTTATATCCAACATCAATTAGTTATACTATTTCCTTTGAAAATCCCATTCATGGCTACGTATATGTGGTCTACTGTCAGTCAACCACTTAAAAAATATTAGCATGAAAAGGAAAGCAAACTTTAAAGGACATCTTGTGGTTTCTTTAGCTTAAAAAATATCCAGGACTGCGACATCTTGGAGCAACTAGGGTTTGAGAAGAACAGAAAGAGAATGATCTCCAAAGGAAAATGATATGTGTGTAGTCTCTGGAGAAGAAGAGAAAAAAAATAGCAAGTTGTAAATCAGAAGTCTTCATCTTACTTGACAAAACACCTCTTCCATCTAAGGAATGACAAAATGTGAAGTGCTCTCTCTTTATTCTTTTCCCAAATTCTACTTTTTTTCTCTTCCTCTCTTTCTCTCCTGCCTTCTTTTGTGGTTTTCATAACACAAAGCCCAATGACCTACTCACAGTTGTTTTTCCCAAGCATCAACAAGAAGATCTGTTTCAGGACCTCAACTATTTACATGACCATCAGTCACGCAAGAAGCAAGAGGAGCACACAAGACCCTATTGGCACCATGGGGAGTCTAATATTTGAAAGAACTTACTGTTGAGAAAGAGCAGGTGTCCCTTCAACTCTGACACCTGCACTGGCAACATCAGTAATTCATCACTGGAAGATGAAATTGAAGGCAATTAATGCCCTCCCAGCTCATCATTACTACTACTAGACATTTACAATATTGGAATAAGGCCTGAGGAAGTCAGGGTGCCACCTGTTTTGAATGTAAACACCCCAAACGGTGTGACATTTCAACAGATTTGTGAAAGTACTGAAAAAGCAAATATCACAATGAAATATGAGCCCAAGTGATGACTCTGTTGATTATAGCACAGCCATTTTCCTTGTAGGGCTGAGCATATGGTCAACTTTCTCATTAAAAAAAGAAAAAAAAAGAATCCTTATTACCAGGTCTTGCAATTTCAGTTGTTGCAAGCTTATAGCATAAAATGGATCAAAATAATTAAAGTAAAAAATTAAGCTAAGCCTTTAATTTGATATGAAGACCCTTTGGCAGGGAGAGAGAAAGGACCTGTTGGTATGAAATGGAAAAAAAAATAAATAATAGAGTTGAAGTGAAAACAGATTTAGTACATACTAAATCTATGATTTAGTAATGTTATTCATGTTTTCATTGCAAGACCTTAAGGTTTTCTGCATTAAAAATAAATAAATAAATAAATAAAATATATTATATTATTATTATCATATGTAATATGTATTATATTATATTATATTATATTATATTATATCATTATTATATAATATATATAATGTGATATAACATATTGTATTATAAAATAAATAAAAATAAATAAATTAATCCTTCAGATTAAGCATAGAACCTGAGAATTCAGCAGTGGACAGGAACACATTTTCTCTGCCTATAACTGCTTTCAGTGCCAATATACAAGACAGGAGAGAGATGAAAAAATAAAATAAATCAAATCAAAACAAAATAAATAAAACAAACCAAAATAGAATCATAGAATCAACAGGGTTGGAAAAGACCCACAAGATCACCCAGTCCAACCATTGTTATAGAAATAAATTCTATAATCCTGAAATTGATCTGGAATGAAAACTCCAGAGGGTTTAAAGATAATTTTTCCATCACTATTTTTGCTTATTTTCATGTTTATTTTTAAGAGATGTTAATTCCTTGAAAAAAATATTTTTAAAAAAATTAAGAAATGCACTGGTTTAGTATCAGTTAAAATTTCTTTGGAGTATTTTGAGGGGGAAGGAAATAAAATGAGGTAATTTGGGGAAAAGTTCTTGCAGGTAATGAAAATGTTTATTTTTTGGAAGTATTTAGTAATTTAAAACACAGTTGCCTGTGGTAGTGCTCAAATTGTTCTTCAAAAATGATGGACTTTCTTCAGTTCATCTGTCAAGTAGATCAAGGATTTGGGCATAAGGCCTCATTCTTGAGAGTGTCCTAGTCATTTGTCTTTTTTTGTTGGGGGGGGGGGGGGGGGGGGGGTTCTATTAATTCCTTTTTCTCTGTCTTTCCCTTTCTGTTCATCATTTCTTTGTTTGCTTTGGAATTTCTGTCTAACTGGCATGACAATGAGTTCTCAGTTTGTCAAGGATTTTTTTTTCCCACTGCGCAGTACAGTAGGTTCGTGAATAATTCATGAATTATGGGGTCTGAACTTGAAGTTTTCTCCACCATTTCAGTTCTTATCTCAAAGCTGTTTGAGACCACTATAAGGTGAAAAGTGATTTTTATGAAAGTACTTGTGAATACGTTAAGATATGTTGCTGATACAATCTTCTTGAAGGTGATCTATGGAGAAAAAAAAAGAGTAAAAGAGTAATAAAGAAAAAGGCTTACTATTTCATAAATTAATAGAGCTAAGACTTTAAAGCAAACTATACTGATGAAGAGGAAATATGTAATGTACAAACAGAGGCCAAGCTAGCTAAACCTTAGGATCTTAATTTGTTTCAAATGCAGAACGTTCACAGAAAAATAACGAGTAAAGTCCAAGTTTCTGTGGGTGTGCAAAAAGAGCCCAGATGCCCACAGAGACAAAGTCAAAAAAGACCACGAAAAAAAAGGCAAAAAAAAAAAAAAAAAAAGAAAAAAGAAGAAGAAAAATTTTATAAAATCTATGTCTTTCAGTTGACAGTAACAAGTTTGTAGCTACAGGAGGAGCAATAGCTGCCAATGTATACATCGATTTTATTACAGCTTTTAACACTGTCTCGTATGACATTCTCAGAAATAAACTAGGCAAACATAGTATAGATTAAACTACCGTGGGTTAGAGACAAAACTTGCTGGAAAACCTACTGACAAAGTAGGTACAAATGGAAATATGTATTAAGCATATTCTGTAGGGAAAAATTCTGACAATGAATAATGAATGGTGATGAATTATAATCATTATTAAAAGTCCAAAGAGTGGAATAAAGAGTACATTGGTTCGAATTTTACATAGCAGTGAGAATGGAGAATCAGTTTGAAACTGTCTTGTAATTTATTCAGAGATACATAGAATCTTATTCAGGAATGCTCAATACAGGGTAGTGTGGATAGGCAGGGGGTAGAAAAAAGGGATGGTCAGAAAGTGGTTACGTAGCGTTTCAGTAGAGATGTTTCTGAACATTATGGTGAATCACAAGTAAAGGAGTCAATTTTGTGGCAGAAAGAATGCAAAAATCCATCTAAGCACGTGTGAACAGGTTTGCAGATTGCTTCAAAAGGGTTAGGAAGCTGAGATGCCTCCATCACCGGTGCTACTTGACCGTGTGTCGGACAAATATCTGTGAGCAATGTCCTTGTATCCTATTTTCCTTTTTTCAGAGGGCTTCTGTGACAGCAGTTACAAAGATATCCTGATGATACAGGCATAAGACATAGGGCTTGAATTTCCATGATGCCATCTCACATACTTCTAATGCTGAACACCAGTTTTTTTTCCCTAAGAGGACACTTCTTTATTTTTATCTAGGTTCATGTGCCATGTAAGAGACCAAGTAAAACACACAGCTCAGTGTTCATAAGAAATTGCAGATACAAACAGTCTGGATCTGAGTTTCATGTCTCAGACCCTCTCTAAATGAGACTTTGAATGTTGATACGAAAAATCTAACATTCCATCTCCTCTATGCAAATTCCTCATTATATATTCCTTCAGAGACCACTAAGTGCTCTTAAACCAGATGAACTTCTTCCTGAAGAATGCTGTTTATGCTTTGCTCAGTACAGTTTCAACTTGATACTTTTCTCAACGTGGGACACTCAAGTGTGAAAGAAAACAAGCTGGCAGGTTTTATTAGATTACCTTTTATTAAAGGAAGAAATCCCTCCACACCAATGATTCTTTTTACGTCAACCATTCATTAAAATGCAATTGCTTGACAGCCGAAGCTATCTTCTGCTTATATAGTTTTCTCTCTGTCACTCAATTTCCTGAGGAGAAATCACTTGACCTACTGAAGTTTATCTACTGTAGTTTATGCAGCCACCTGAAGATTGGCAGTCTACTACATAGTGAATATCAATTTATTTGCACAGAACCATCTCACTGGCTGCTTTCACAAGCATCATCAAAAATATTCTTTCTGGTTTATGGGGGAGAATGCTGCAAAGGTAGGAAAGGGAAATAGTTGGAAAGAGGGTGGCCAGCTCTACATGTCTGTTCCTCAGTATTCTTCCTTCTTCCCCAGTACAAGCATGATCTGTACAGAAATTAAGTCACTAATTTGCATCTGAAGACCTGCCAAGGGCAAGACTGCAGTGCAGTAGCATGTGTGCTGCAAGTGCAAAACACTTGTCAACCAATTAAATTATTAAATTAATCATTAATTGATGCACATCTATACACAGGATATGTCTTATTTCAGTTTAGATAATTTAGATGCAATATTAAATATTCAGCTATGAAAGAGATCTCATAGAGAAAAATGTTGACAGGGGAGGTGAGGGGAGGTGAGGGGAGGTGAGGGGAGGTGAGGAGAGGGAAAGGGAAGGCAAGGGAAAGCAAGGGAAGGCAAGGCAAGGGAAAGCAAGGGAAGGCAAGGCAAGGGAAGGGAAGGGAAGGCAAGGGAAGGCAAGGGAAGGCAAGGGAAGGCAAGGGAAGGCAAGGTCTAGTGCAGCAGTTTTGGAAAGGAATAGTTTTTAAGAGTGACTATCTGGAAAAAAGAAAAAAAAGAAACAAGCAAACAAATAATAATAAAAAAAAAAACCACCATGATTTTGAAAGCAGGGGTCAGCAGTTTTCAGGAATTCTTGTATATTTTATGTGTTCTGCATAGTACAAGGAGCACAAAACACCCATCCTGTGGAACACAAATCAGGCAACTGTTGACTACAATTTATAGTTTTGCAAATGAAATCTCTGGGAAGATTTACATGAGATGCTACCAAGAGAAGTGAAATTAAACCCCATGCCAAATGAATGCCCTCTTTGTCCATGCTTTCCTTCATCTTTGCCCTTCAACACTTGGGCTTCCCTAGGTTCACAATAAGAGGATATCTGTGCCTTTATCTACAGGGTAGTTCTGGAATCAAAAAAAAAAAAAAAAAAAAAAAAAAAGGAACTTGCTCAGCTTTTGGCCACGCAGATAATCCTAATCAAAGTCAAAGTTCTTTCCCCTGAAGCAGAGAGTAACATCTTTAAGAAAGAAAACCCCCACCACATAGTCTTCAGAGTATGAATATGGTGTAGTTAAAGACTACTACACTTTTAAAATAAACAGATAAGTGGGGAATAAAATTGTAAGTAGGTTTATGAAGGAAGGCAGCAATCGTAGTACAATGTCAGTGGACCTTAGAGATATTTCCTTGAACATCCTCTTTTCTGTGGAATGGGTTGTAACAAGCCAGAAGATCCATCAGCAACCAAGGAGCTTCTTTGGGTGAGAAAGCTGACAAGACTGGAGTCCAAGCTTCAGTCACAGCAAGATGGATCCCCATGCTTCAGTTTCCAGGCTTGTTTGTGTCAAGAGTCCTGAAATGAGAATGAACCAGAATATTTTTTCTTCTTACCTCCAAGGCAAATATCAGAATAACTGAAGCCAGATAATGGAGTAGCAAGAGAGAGTAACCCAGCTGTAAGTACTTCATAACATGGAAACAGTCATTTTGAAGAAGAATCCTACAGGTATAGATGAGGCCAGGAAGATTTACTTAACTCCAGTTAAGCAATGCAGTTCAAGAGAAATGTGTTCTCCCTCTACAGTTGTTCAACATCACTACCAGAGAGACAAAAATGGCAGAAACTCAGTATGTATTTTTGACCATTCCTTTGCTTTATCTGCTTGGGTTTGAGTTGCCCATTTTTAGGCAGTTCAAAGGAGCCTGAATTTCTGATAATGAAGAACATCTTTCTCATAATCAATTTCTATTGTTCTTTTTCCCCCAAAATGAACCACCTGCAGTTATCTGTATTAGAGGCAATGTACCTTAGGTTACTGGAGTCATATGTTGAAGGCAGCAATCACTGCTGCTTGAAAGAAACTTTCATTCATTATCCCTCCAAGTGCTCTTGGTGAGACTGGGACCACCATCACTGCCAGAGAACATAAAACAAGGAAAGGGAGGGAAATAAGAATGAAAAGAGGGGAAAATACTCCCTCAGCAGGGTAGAAATTGACTGTGAATGCCATCTTGGGAGCAGAACTCCATTAGAGGTCTGTTTTGTTGTCAGCGCTATGCTAATTGTTTCTTGTCAATTCTCACAGATTACAGTAATAAATGAATAACAATTAAAAAAAAATAGAAGAGAGTGAAAGAAAGCAAAGCATAAAAATGGAAGGGAATAATAATAATATAAAAAAATCCTTGTGGTATAAAGGAAAAAAAAAAAAAAAGAAAGAAAGAAAGAAAGAAAGAAGAAGAAGAAAAGAAAAAGAAAAAAAGAAATCTGGCGCTAACTCTAAGCAATTTGCACCTTGTGCCCAGATCATAATTCTCTGCCTCCACTGCTTCCACACCCCATGATTTATGTTTGACAGTCCCAAAGTGGTTTGGAAATGGCACAGCACCGAGACCTTGTGGTGAGTCTAACTGATGTTTGAAAAAACAAAAATGAGTTAATTTATGAGAGCGTTCCTTTGGACTGGAATTTCAGACCAACGCAGCTCTCCTCTAGTGGAAAACTTTTGCACGCACACACACATACACACACAAAATCTCTTGCTTTTCTAGTTCATTCTCTCTCTCAGTCTCTTCCTCTCTATTTTCACTTCTCGTATTTTCTTCAGACTCTGTGCCCAGCTGAAAGAAAGTCACATTACTTTAGTATTTATTTTCTGATTCTCTTTTCAGGTAAGATCAAAATAATAATATTGCCTTCTGAAGTTCACTTTGCTCTGCCTCTTACCTTTCTTACTCCCATGCACTGCAAAGATTTTCTTGGATGACACAAATATGCAATGACTTGCAACATTTGAAAATAGCAACTCCAGTCTGCCAACCTCAGGTGTTTTGGAAAACTGGATTTTCAGAAAATTAGGGAAATTGTTGTTTTTATAATTCCCAAAGCTGGTACTAGGAAAGAAAAGAATAGAGAGATTCTTCAAGTCACTAGCTACACCAGAAAATTTTGCCTACTGTATTGGGTTAGAGAATTTAATAAAGTGATTTAAATCAGGAAAATAGTTGATGTTTTACAGGTTGCTAACAGTCTGTCCAATGTATTAAAGGAAACAAATCAGCTGCACAGATTTGCTGGGAAAGACGGGAGTACAAGCAGTGAATTCTGACATAGCTCTGTTGACTCCAGTGGAATCAAAGAGGTTTGCACCAGATCTGGATTTGTCCCTTGGCCACTTACGTGCCTGTGTCAGCTTTCCTCAGATACTATGTTGTCTGTGTCATAGTCATAAATCAAAGAACTGAAAGATGGATAAATATGGATCTTATTAAGTAGATCATGTGCAGCGGTGCGTTGTATGTCATTGCACACCAGAAGATGTTGAGAGGAGGAGGAAGATTTACTGGAATAATAAGTATAAATCTCATAAGCTTTTTCCAATTTTTACTTACGTGATGAATGTTATTTTGGCTGGAATCATGGTTTCCATTGGGTACTGCTATGTTCCTGCAATGTGAGATAAGTAGCAAGAAATCTTACTACTGCTGACATAGGTTCACAGCTCCTGAGGATTTAATACAGGAAACAAGGGGAGGTGGAGAGAGGCAGATGTGGAGCTGGTGTATTATGCTTCTGTCTGCCCACTAAACATTCGTAACTCCACCAGGAAGAATTATCTAGATACTCAAATCTGCACTGAGAGAACTATGCAAAAGGCGATAGCACTCTCCAGATTCCTCCTTAGGATCTTGGCACAAGGGCCAGTTAAATAAGCTTATTCTTGTTCTTGCAGGTGAAACCATGCATGCACAATTCAGGTAGGCCATCTCGGATTTACTCTTTTCATATCATATTTTCTTTGTCCTCCATTACCAATGTCTGCCACCTCAGAAGTCTTATTTCCCTTCCCTCTTCTTTGTATCTTCTCTTCAGTGCCAGTCTGCCTGGTATGTGTGTGGATTACTTAACTGAGATGTAGATATGTTTGTGAGAGGAAAAGGGGCATTGACTAGTTCCTCAGATGACCAAATATAGTCTAGGAAGGCTGCCTGCTACCCAAGAACTCTATAATTTGTCAGCCTGGCAGAAACAGTTGTCAATGTCTGGATACTGAAGGACTGTGAACGATGCTTTTGAGGTCAAAGGAATAATACAAGTTAAAGTAATTGGCATTGCACCTTTATCCAAGAAATCTGGTAAATAATTATGTGTTCCTGACTCAATTCCAACTTGTCATCACTTCTGAGACCTGTTCTTCTCAGACACCTCACCCAGGCACCTATCATTGCTCCTGACTATTCCCCTTCTGTTTCACTAATAGATATGTGCAGCTTTCTGCTTAAAGTGCCCTCAAGCTCATCTGCTCTGCCCATTTCTGTGACACATCAATTCTCCACCAACCTCCATCATGCCAGGGGGACAAACAGCCTGCTGGCTATGAATACCATCATCTGAGAGTGAAATACTTCATAGATATAACAAGCAGACCTTTCCTGTGAGAACCACCCAAACAATCTTACCTTACAGCTTCCCCCTCATCCTGATTTCCCTTGCTGGCTATATCTGGCACTAGAGCCTGTGCTCCACCTTGGCCCTTTCTCCTCCCCTCCTATCAAGGAGAGGATGTTAACTGGGGCCAGAGCTGGGTGTAAAGCCTCTGAGATAGCACTACTATCATCTCTCCCTCTGGGTGAGAAGAGGCAGTATCTGCCCGTCCAGAGATAAATAGCTCTGTAGTGAGTGACAGTACAGAGATAAATGTCCCTTCATGGACTTGTTGATAACAACCTGCCTGGTCTCCAAGAAAGCACCCCAATCCACAAGCTGCAGCACACAGTGTTGTGATCCAGGACAGAGACTGTGTGGGACTATAGGAGTTATTTTTGAGCACCTCTGAAATAGCTTCAAAGCAAAAAGGGTTAATCCACTCTTCTCCACTGGCAAGATTTAAGCCCTAACTTTTGCTTCACTTAATGTAGGATGTAGAAATCAGTCTGGGCTTCCAGGCCTTTATTCCCTTTGTCATCAGAATGGATTAGGTCAACGTGATCTTGGGAGAAAGGGAATACCTCTTTATGCATGTGACCTCTGCCATGACACTTGCACTTACGGCCCTCTGACCTCGTTTAGCACGAAGCTTCAGCATCCATCTTTTGCCATCTCATTGCTCTTTCTGAACACTTCTCCTAAAGGTCTCATGTGTTTAGAGGTCTTAACAGTCTTCCATCTGTATCTTTCTTTTCTCATCTCATTAACTCTAATCATTCTCCTAGGAACAGTACTAATTAGCTGCTTACCCTCTTTCATGTTCCACACACATCCTGGATTTTCGGGCTTTTACTTCTCATCATTTCTTGCTATCACATTGTATCTTTTAGGCTTTTCAGTGTTTCTGTATAGATTGACGGCCACTGCCCATCTCTGAATTCTTTCTGCTTAGTGCAAATGTTAGTCTACAGACTGCACATGGCATTCATATAGAGCACAGAACTGGAATAGGCATTTCTAGTGAGCACAGGTAATTCAAAGACTTTATGTCCATTGCAAATTCTTGATTGCTGCATGATCTGTCTTGAAACCAGCTAATTATGAAGCAGCAGCTAAAACGTGGAGCTCAGAGCATGCTGGCAAACCCATAAAGTCAACTCAGAATATTCCCCAGAGCTATTCCATTAAGAATTTTGCTCTGAGGCAGCTGTGAAGATATTGGTACCCTTTCAGCAAGCACAGATTTCTCTGCATTGATAAAAGCCATGCCTCAAAGCTGTGACTCGTTTAATTTTTTTCCATTTGATGAAAACTTTAACAGCAGAGAATACTTCTGCTGGACCATTTTTCATACAACTATTAGGATACCCTACTGCTTTCCTCCCAAAATGTTTATTTTGTGGACCACCACAATGGTCTGTATAAATTACTGGTGGTCTGTGCTCTTTAATGTGGGGAGTTACTATTTTATAGCATACTAGCAATGATTTTTTATGTTATTTAATTTAATATTTTCCCTTTTACCAAAAATAATATTGTTAACTCAAAAAATGCCAGCATTTGTGAAAGGATGCAATAACCATGCACCTTTCTTTCTTGTACTAATAAAAATATTACTATTTTTAAGCAAATAAATTCCCATAAACTGCTTTCTGTTCAAAATATGTTATGAATCTATCCAATCTTTCAGGTTCCATAAAATATACTTTCTATTTAATAAAGTAAATCACTTTCGATAGTAAAGAAAAAAATAAGAAAATTGTACCAGTTTAAAGGGAAAATATATATATATATAAAAATATAAAGAGCATGAGAATTTTAGTAGAAAGCATATTAGGAAAAAGTTTATTACAAAAAAGGAACCGACTTTCAACACTGCAAGGTGGTAATAAGGTGCCAATATTGAAACTGCTTGCAACATCTGCTCCTATGTTTTTTACTAGTTCTGGTCGTTCATTTGGTGCCATCGGACATCTTCCACACTTTGGATACACAGCCAGCAGGTTTTCACTGGCTAGTCTTCTACAATTAATACGTAGGGAGGGAAAGAGAGCACGTAAGTGGGAAGATGATTCAAAGTGCTGACCCAGGCTCCTTCCCTGAATCCAACCAGTATAAGCCCAGCGCCCTTATTGACAACAGGAAGTCTCAGCAGCTGAGTCAGCGAAGACAGGAACCTCAATTTTGCTGGTGTGAGAGTCCACGCATTTCGGTCTGCATTCTGTCCAAATGTGAAATACTTACATAAAATAAATAAATAAACACATACATACATACAAAATCGAGCGACGGATGGATCCTCATTTCTGCTGAATCTATCCCGTGTATTGGTACACTGATGCCAATGAAATAACCACTGGTAATGAATTTGGGTGTCACTGTGTAGGCATGTATGTCGCTATTTCAATGAGTCAAATACATGCCTATATGTGTATGCATTTTGTTCGTTGCATGAACAGACACATGCACACATATTTTGTGTTTGAACACTCAGGCAAAGCAGAAAGGTTGGCTTCCTAAGGCATTTTCTGTGTTTTCTGGCAGGCAGCTGTACCCAGGTTAACCTGATCTTTACCACATAATTTTAGTCCAGGGAATGTGATTATAAAACTTTCCCATCCATGCAGCTCCTTAACCCAAACTCATGATACTGAAGTATGGATGGATTCCATTCTCAATGTGTATGTGTGTGATGAATTCAATGGACGGGAGGATTTTAGAACCACAGAACAATGTTTTTATTTCTACTTTTTTTTCTTTTTTTTTTTTTATTTCCACAAGTGAATTAGCAGAAGGGTAACCATTGGCCAAAAGAACTGGAGCCATCAGAACTGACTGGGACTGATCTCCTTGAGCCAAATATGAACCTCAGAGACCCACCACAGACTTATATATTTAAAAAAAAAAAAAAAGATTCAGCAAAACTCTCCTTGTTTAATGGCTTTTTGAGGCACCCAAAACATAGCAAAGTTAGCGCGTAATTCTGAAAAATTAAATCAACATTTGTGGAACAAAATATACAAGTGGATTATTCAAGGAGATCTGTGCATTTATCCCTGTGGGCTCAAAGGTCTGAGTGAAAACCACACAGACAAAAAAGAAAAAAGACAATTGAAGGCCAATTTACACCATAACAGGGTTTTTTTAATCTGTTCTAAGCAGACCTCACAGGAAAAAGTTGATAAAATACTGCAACAACCTTTTTTCCTTTGGATCCAACAAAGCCTCAGCAGAAATTGTGTTGCATGTCATGTCCTACCTACAAAGTGTATATCCCACCAGCAAAACCCATCTGGAAATAAATACACTGGAACTCATCTGGCGCCTCACTTAATATCCACTAAACCAATGAATGAAATCCAGTGACTCTGGCTATCACAGAAACATGCCTTGCATCAAATATAGAAAATAAACACATACATATTTTTATTTTTATTTTGAAGAATAAACACAACACAGAGCCCTGAGGAGCTCTGTGCCAACTTTTCTTCCCTCATTTTATAATCTTAGCAATGAACTTCAACTCTTCCCTTTTCTCTGGAGTATTCTTTTGCCAAGTGCACAGAGAAGAACAGTTTTCCCTAAATTTATCATCTATGATATTGCCATAGTTCCTAGTTTTACTGCAACTCTTACAGAATGTCCTCGTAAAAAAACTACTGTAATGAAATTGAACCTCCATCACATTTATTGGTTATATGTCAGGTAAGAAGCAAATAGAAATTCTGATGTTAACTTCTAAATACGATGAGCCTTTTAGCTGAGTCTTGTGTATACTGAATCATCTTTAAATTTTACTGCTTTGAGGTTCTTCATCCATATCCCATGCACCATGTAACTTTCTGAAATGTTCCTGGTATTGTTTGGTTATTTGATTAAGAAGAAAACAAAAATTAAAGATGACTAATACTGGCAAATAATACGCCAAATAGGATTAACATGGAATGGCCTCATGGGCAGCCATTCCACCTTCTTACTTGGTGTTTTAAATCTGTTAAAATTGTACTCTGGTCCATTTAGAAATTTGTAAAGTTATACCATTGTTATAAATAGATTTTTCCCCAGTAATTATTAGAACTAACTGGGAAGTTTCACCCAAATATGTTTTCCTCCTAAGAAGCAGAATACTTTAGAAAATAGGTTTGTGCATTTAGTTATTCTGTGGGACTGACTGAAAAACTTTCCTGAGAGCCATGGCAACTGACTTCAGAAATGTTTCATTTCAAACATCAATTTTTTTTCCCAGACTTTTTAAAAACATTTTAAGAACTTACTTTCCATTCTCAAAGTCTGTTAGAAATCCTGGAATCATAAGAATTCCTATGAAAATTTTGGTGCTTGAAATTAAAAATTTCTGAAATCAATCACCATGGCTCTCAGGAAAGTTATTCAGTCAATCCCACAGAATAACAAAGAGAAAATTTAGAGGAAATTACTCTTGCCTTATCCTTATTTTTAGGCATCTCCTATAGGTCTCTTCTGGTATGCGATGATGGCCTCAACAGGTCTTTGTTCTGATCTGGTATATCTTCATACATTTTCTTATTTAGATAAATTGCATCAAGATGGGTTGCTTCAAGATGGTTTTGGACAAGTTAGGAGATCTTCCAAAAAACCTTAGGAAAAATAACACAGGGTGGCTCAACAATCTATTTCACCTGTCCAGTAACTCCTCTTGAAAAGTTACTTTAGGTGGAGGCATTTTACCTAATAATAAACTTTAGGAGCCACTCCATTGTCTTCAACTGTAAAAGCAGAAGAATTGGCTTGACAGAAATATTAGGGAGCTCTGATCATCACTAATAATCCGTAGCCTTAGGGAATCGCAGAAGGAAAGTGGTGTGGATGTTTCAGATGTATAAAGCTCCACTATGAATCTCTATCTTCATAAATGTCCTAAATGTATCCAATATTGTACCCTAAGCTGGGATTAAGAACGTATTTTGATTGTCCACAAGAACCAAATAAAAGTATACCAAACCAAATTGAGAAAAGAAATATAGAGTAATGTATCAAATCACCGTCTTGAATCACCATAACATCCCAATCAAACTCGGGCTCAGTTTCCACTTTCACAGACTCACAGAATCACAGACTGGCTGAGGTTGGAAGAGTCCTCTGTTCCATCTCCATCCTCTCATCTGCTCCAACCTCCTGCTAAAACAGTGACACCTAGAGCAGGTTGCCTAAGAACATTGCACTGAATTTTGCTTTGGAAGCTAGTGTCTATCTCATCATTACTATTTTCCCCTTTTAATTTGCTTGTAGTGTGAATGTACGTATTGACAGATTTACTGCATACAATACTGAAAAATAATCCCAGCTGTTGGGTAGAGAGACGCATACAGAAGACGGCAGCCTGTAGAGCACTGCAGGAATCTCACCAGCATCTGTCCCATCTAACTGACTTCCCAGACCAGATCACCATTTTGAAGTATCTTGATACAGATCCAGCAGTGTAAATACGAGCTTTGCTGTGCACTTGCACTGTTGATTCAGCTGCAATGGGTATCCGGTCATTTGTGCAGAGAATTTGGAGGCAGATGGCCATAACTCTAGCCAAATCATTCCCTTCTGTGCTTGGCTACAGAAATTGGCATGCTTTCACCATATTAGCCCAGTAGGCCATCTGGATTCATCCAGACTTGCGACCCTTTTTCTGGCACTTTTAACTATTGTACAACATCTCAGCTTTTTGGCAATCATGAGAATTGTTCAAAAATTTGTCCTGATGTACCATGAGCTGTCATTTCTTTTACTGACAATGTTTCTTCTAATCTGTTTCAAGACACTGAGAAGCAGACAGTGCTGTGAAGCTTGTTCTCCCATGGAAAACAAAGCCTGGAAGAGAAAATTGAAGGTTTCATTTCACAGCCAATTTTTCCAAGTATGCATAGCAATCTGACCATGGAGATGTGGCTATCCTTCCTGTGCACTGTTTTGGGCTCTGTTTCAGATGGCAGAGACCTCATGGATCTCTTCAAATGAAAACGTTGTCCGGGAGCCCTGCAAACTAACCTCTACCAAAAAGGATCCAGAATTAGATGCAATGGAAATGGCAGCCGAATTAAAAAATACAAGATAAGGAGGAAAGGCTACATATTAAGAATAAACATTCTGAACATAGTATCAGAAAATTTCAGGTAAGCTCCCCAGTAATTTTCTGGATCTAGAGTTGTGTTCAGTGAAGAAGAAGGAAAGATGAGCAGGTGAATGGTGAAATGCTAGGCATCATAATCAAGGCATGGGATTAACTGGAAATAAATTAATCCAAAAAGATTAATAAGAAAGAAAGAAAGGAAGGAAGGAAGGAGGGAAGGAATTAAGGAAGAAAGGAAGGAAGAAAGAAGGAAGGAAGAATGGAAATGCAGATAGTAATCTATAGAGAGGGTAGGGAGAAGGTAACACCTTCACTGCTAGTTGGAGCATACTACAATTTTCTTTAAAGGAATGCAATTTATATTCAACTTCTGCATAATATAATACATTATTTATATTACCAAGGGCGTTGAAGATTTTCCTATCTTTTTTCTTTTTCTCTCTCTCTTTTTTTTTTCTTTTTTTTTTTTTTTTTTCCATAAGACTATCCTGATATCCTCGTCTCAGACTTGGATAAAATAATGTTTTATTTAGTTATGAAATTAAATACTCTAAAGCTCTTGAGATGACGGCCATTAGAGCCCAGCATGACTAAATAGTATTCACCTAACATAACATTATCCATCAAGAATCCAACTCACACACGCACAAATGGCCCACACCCAGTGCACCCAGCCAATACCTAATCTGTTGAAAATTAAGCTAGTAATGTATGTTAAGACATTTGTGGGAAGTTTGGATCCCAAGATATTTTGCTACAGTCTATGAGCCCTTCAATTAATTCATTACTCATTTTCCCCACTTGCTTATTCATAACCAGAGGCTATTGTCTTGTGTTTCTGACATCACAGTCCGTTGCCTTAGGAACAGTGATGATGTCACAAGGGTAGAATTAGCACCTATTAATATGAAGAGGCACAGAGAAGAGATGAATAATGGGCTTGGGGACTGAATTAGACACAAATTACTAGGAATTTTTTGGACAGGAAAAATACTTGAAAGGTAAATGGGGCTTATATTTAAATATTATGTTTTCATTGCACTTGGACAGCACACAAAAGTTGATATTTGAGCAATAAAATTATAAATACTGGGGTGAGAACAGCTGTAGGATCATGAAAGTTTTTTTCCATGCAAATGAGCCAAAAATTATGACTTTATTTTGAACACTAATGGATAAAAGCATGTGCCCTAGAATCCAGCAAGGTAAGGAATTAGCCAACATCCAGGTATGTGAAGTTCTGAGTCCCACAGACCATGGTTCAGTGGGGTATTACATTATTTCTAACATCACTTTCCTCTGTTTCCCATAGAGATGCCTTTCCTTTCACATTTGCTCTTTGTTTCTGGGTTGATTTTTTTCAGTTTTCTGTTCTGTCAGACCTCTCAAACTATTAATTTAGATTAAGGTACATTAACAGGATAAGTATGTACATACCTTCTAATCAGTATGAATAAAACAATTTCTGAAAAATGCTGATACACAACAATCTAGAAGTGTAAAGATTGTGGATTTTTTATTTTATTTTATTTTATTTTATTTTATTTTATTTTGCTTTATTTTCCTTTCCTGTGAAAGAATGACTAGCAAATATCAAATTAGTTTTCAACTGTGCATCTTGGATGCACAGCTTTGGATGTCTTCCTCGCTTCTTTTGAGATCCAGACCATAGTGTTCCTGCAAAGTATTCCCAGGCATATGAAATCCCTGTTCTTACCAAGCCTTGGGTAATATAGGGTATTTAATATAGGATATTAGGTGCAATGTGACAGCCAGTGTTACCCAATGAGAGGAAATTGTGAACTTTTTGAGCTACCTCTTCTGTCCTGCGGTAGGTGCCATGAATATCTGATTCAACCCATCATACTGTACAATCACTTCTCCACTTGTTGCAGCTTGCTTATTGGCAACTTTTCTCCTTTCTGTCCTCTCAGTTTCTCATTCTTCTTGGCATTTGTCAAGACATATTTTTTCTCCCAGTCACAAACAGGATGTCATTTTTATTTCTACTTTTGTAAAATATAAAAGGGAATCTGCATTTTTCAGGGTTTTTTTTTTTCCAGTTTTTAATGTTTTTTCTCCCCCCCCCCCCCCCTCCTCTTTTTTTTTTTTCAACAAAAAATTTTAACCATTTTTTAAAAAAAAAAAAAAAAAAAAGAAAAAGGGCAGCCATTTTTCTTCCTCCACTTCCTCCACTGCAATCTGCAGTTTCAAAGGTGGATCAGGCTCTGAGATTTCAAATTGCAATTTCCTAATATTTCTACAATTCCCTCAACAGGGCAATTCCTACACCAGAGTCAGGGAGGCTTCGCCAGTTACCCCAGGACTTACTGAAAGCAGGAACACCCTGTCCTGTGCACCTTTGCTTGCTGAGTGTTTTTGCAGAGCTGCAAGGCTTGCCACTCCATCTTTTGGCAGGTGATGCGTAACGCCAAGCCGTACAGTCTGGAGGGTGAAAGCCAAGTCTGAAGGAAGCTGTCAGCATGGAGGGATGTGCTGCGACTGTTGGCTCCATGTCTGTCCCCATGGACCTCAGACAGGCGGTGAGAAGTGCGTTTTCACTCCTGACTCTTGACACAGGGATCAAGCTGCCCGTCCGCTTCCGCCATGGGCACTGATACCAGTCCCTGTGGACTTGATGTGGAGCCATGCTGGCTTTACTGCAGGAGATAGTGGTGACCTCATGTGTCCTCGGCTTGTCACTCTTCATGCTGGCAGTCCAGAGGAGAAGCAGCCATCCCTGTGGCAGGAATCAATAGTCTCTTGGAGGTTATGAAAGCGTATGTTCTCTCTGCACATCTTTTTCCCGTATGGAAAAATATGTAAAATATACTCATTGACATCACCAGGTGCTGGAATGTTGAATAGCTGTCCCAGTTCTTCATGTATAAAGGAGAGAAAGATCTTAAAAGTAGGCTAAATCCATCCATCTTTGCAATGGGTACTGCCCTCCCCACCTATTAATCTATAAAGATACACATGCAGAGCATGTTACCCACATGCACACACATGACTTCATGCAGACATGCTCTTGATTTGCTTGTATGGACAAACATGCACAGACAGCCACAGCTTTGATCACCTTATGTTTTAAATAGAGAAAGGCAGCATTAACTTCATCCTGTTTCACAGATGAGATGAACCAAGGATCAAGGAGATTAAGGGTCAGGTTTGCAGAAGTATCTCAGCAGCCATGGCAGAATGAAGTCCAAGTGCCTGCTTTTAATAATCCCTCCCAACATCTGTTTGAACTGCTGGATGTCTAAACCAGCCCAACTTACTCAAGGTCAACAAGGTAGGCCTTGGTGTTCTTTCAGAGATCCTTCACCACTGGGCTGGCTTTCAACAAGCTTTAGCTCCGTTGTGTGATGACTTATAGGCAGGGTGTATTAAAAATATTAACAAATAATAAACAACATCGGGCACCAAAATGTCACATGCAGGTTGGATGACACGCATTTACAATCATCCAACAACAACAGAGGCACCAAAGAAAGCTGCAGCAGTCTAAAGCCCTGGGCTGTTAAATTCTACTGCTGCTCCTGTTTTATATAAGGCTCCCTGTCTCCAAATAGGCAGCATGACGGAGCTTTCACACTGAGTGACTCAGTCTGAGTGTGAGAAGCCAAAGCTCCCCACCTCTCAATCCTTCATTTATCATGTCCCTCCCCTCCTTGCTGTCTGCAACTGCACAAGCATCATCACTACAGGCCAAGCTGGGGAGCCAGCACTGCTCCATGGAAGACAGAAATGGTGAAACAGGCAATATTTTTGCTTACTTTTCCTTCTATCTTCATCTGATCTTGTATTTAGCACCAGACTAGACGGTCATAACAAATCCTTCTGGCTCTATAATCTGCTCATTTCATTGAATGCACTATGTGGAAAGTATTCTTTCTTCTTCGCCTATATAAATATGTAGGTATAGATAGATAAATGCACATACATACATATAAAAGTATGCACACCCACAGTCTGTACAAACACATACGTATTTTATAACCCTTCACCTACATATCTATAAATCTCCATTCTAGTTTTCCCTCAAGTTAAACTACAGATTATTAATGACAAAATATGAACTAATGCTCCTAATATTCCTGTCTAGAAAGGGTGGAATTTCATTTGAGCTGATGCTAATCGACTGCAAGAATTTTAAGCCCAGACTAGCTTTCTGGGCTTCTTTATAGTCAATAAAAAGAGGTGGGAACATCCAGGTGGCAATTTGCTTATCTGTTGCATTATTTACTGCCTAGATGGACATGTTAACTAGGAAGCAGAGCTATTAAAGAGGAAGGTGACATGAATTTGGAATGGATAGGGTAGAATTTAGAGTCTGGTGCAGGCCCTTAACACCAACTGTCTTCAGTGCTGATGTGTTTATGCAAACCAGCTGTGCAAGTTCCCATTATCCTCATTTGAGATATCCTCAGCACAATTAAGTGGACCCTAAATAGACATCTAGCAACTGATGGGCTGAATTTTGTCCTCAGGATCTATTAACTAAACTGACTACAGCCAAGATGTCATCCTCCAAATACACATACCTATTGCCCCTCTGGAGTCTATGAGATATCAAGACATTTGTGGAAGGCTCACAAGCATGACAAGGCCTGGGAGACCCATATCTTTATTTAAAAAATAAATAAATAAACAACATTAAGGCTTTTTTTCACATTAAATACCAACTACTGAACCAGCCTTAGATCACTGAGGATTGCAAATGAAAGTGAGAAAAGAACAGCTCATGAAGAAATGGTGGGATGAACTTGAATTCCTGAGATTAGAGTAACATGAGGTCCCACTGGGACCTCATCTCACCTCTAGCTGCCTCTCTGGAAAATCAAAGATCTGTTGTAGCCTCTGTTTCTGAAATAAATGCTCCATGTAGACACTGTGAGTATTTTAGAGGAAGAACAGATGGCCTGAAAACAGTGTTAGTGGTTTCACACCAGTAGAGAGCTAAACTCCAATGTGCTGCTCAGCCACTCCCTCTTTTCAAAAGGATGGGGTGGGAGGTGGGGTAAATATGGTGGGGAAAAAAAAGCTCATAAGGACAGAGTGATCACTCACCAAATGATGCTGTAGACAAAACAGACTCAACATAAGAGAGATCAGTGTAATTTATTGCCTATTGCTAACAGACTAGAGCAGTGAGAATTAAAAGCACAGTAAAAAAACCTTCCCCCCACCCACATCCACCCTCTTCTTCCCAAGAGTCATAGAGGAATGGAGAAGCAGGGCTGTGGTCAGTCCACAAAGCTTCGTTTCTGCTGCTCCTTCATAGAATCACTGACATTGGAAAAGACCTCCGAGATAATGTATTCCAACTGCCCACATACAAGTATTAGCCCACTAAATCATGATCCTCAGTACAACATTTAAATGTTTCTTGAACATCCCCAGGAAAGATAATTCTACTACCTCCTTGGGCAGCCCATTCCAGCTCATGACAACTATTTCAAAGAAGAAATTTATACTAATATCCAGCCTAAACTTCCCTTGCTGCAACCTGAGGCCATTTCCTCTAGTCCTATCACTAGTTTAGGGTCACTCCCTTCTCCTGCCCCATGTGGTTCCCTCCCATAGAATGTCATCCTTCCCAAAACGATCCTCGTGGGCTTTCCACAGGCTGCAGCTCTTCAAGCTTTTCTTCAGTATGGCTCAGTATCACAGGGCCAACCCTTCAGGCACTGCTCCAGTACAGATGCCCACAAACAGCATCTCTCCCCAAGCCCTCCTCCCCAACCATGGGCTCCTCTCCACAGGTTACATCCCTGACCCAGGGTTGCTCCTGCAGGGACTCTCCAGAGGTTTGGCCTCCTCACTGCCAAAACTTGCCATGTAAACCTAATACAAACATCCTTAACAAGACAAAGAATCATACAATGTTTTGGGTTGGAAGAGATCTTTAAGACCATCCAGTTCCAACCCTCTGCTATAGGCAGGGACCCCTCCCTCTAGACCAGGCTTCTCACAACCCCATCCAGCCTGCCTTTGAATGCTTCCAGGAAGAGGGCATCCACAGCCTCACTGGGCAACGTGTTCAGTGTCTCACCATCCTCACAGTAAAGAATTTCTTCCTAATATCTAGTCTAAATCTACCCTCTTCCAGTTTAAAACCATTTCTCCTTGTTCTGTTGCTACATGCCCTTATAAAAATTTATTCCCCAGCTTTCTTGAGCATAAGTACGAGGGCAGCCTTTACACTGACCTTACGCTTAAATGGATCTGATTTAAAAGCATTCTTCTGTCTAGTTGGATGATACTAAAAGCAAAGCAAAAAGTAAATTCTATGCAACAGTTCAATTCTGGGCGTCTTTTTCTTAAAACCATATTCTGAGAACTCTTGGAGGTTTGCCCTTCATAAGCAAATAAAAGTCTCTTCCACTTCACCTGCAGACAAATTGATTATGGCAGTTGAATGAGTTCAGTGGAAACATACAGAAAACATGTGGTGACTCACAGAAGAATACAGGTTAGAAGAGACCTACATGTGTATCTTGTCCACATTTCACTCCATGCCACACTAACAATTACAATAACAATAACACATTACAACTAACAATAACACATTTTTGACATCGGGTTTTAGATTGAAGTTTACTGCTAATACTTTTCACTGACTATTTGAATTGATAAGTAGTTACTGTTTAACAATAGTTATCAGCATCATATAGAGGAAAAGTTATGAGCATTTATGAAAGTATAACTTTACCTGCATGATGAATTCATATTCTCATAGCTCTTTGAGATCAGAAAATAGGATGTTCCTCTACAAGCAGGACAACATGATTTCCATTTGTGAGAAGAGCAGACACCTCTTTGTTTCCTTTCTGGAACTGTCCATCACATGGAGTAACGAACCCAGAACTTCCCAGTTACAAGGTAAGAAAACTTAAGAGACTCCAGCATTTCCTTCCCTAGGCAGAAGAATTCCACAGTCATTATGCCTTTGGTGCAGGAGCTGAGGTCATGGGTGTGATTCAGTGGCTATTAATTTTGCAGAGCAGGGCAGGGCTCTCAGAAGGTTAAGCTGATGTCTGGGCAGCAGTCTATAGCAATTGGAAAACCACACACTTCTCTGCCTGTCCTGCTGGCTGCAAAACCCAGTGTAGGAGGGCCGAGGCCAGTTGAAGACACGATGCAACATTCAGGCAGTCCAGACAAGTGTGGATGTTTCAACCAGAGCATGAAGTTCACCAGAGGGTCATTGCAGCTGTCAGCTGCTTCTGAGGCTTGATCTAAAACCCTCTGACCTCAATACAAGGCTTTCCCTTGCTTTTCATTTGGCAGGCTTTGAGTTAGTGCCTTGGTACTAATGTTTTGAAATGATGACAAAATTAGTAGTTCTCACCTGTGGCTTAGCCTACTTTTGCAACCTGTGAGCACTGACATTAGCTGTGCATTTCTGTTCTGCACTGTGGCCTCTACTCTAAACCGAGACGTCTTTCTGCCATGTAACATAAATTAATTTCAGCAGTAAGACAGGCAAACATCTAGTAAGTCTTTATAGTCTACAAACTCAGTATCTTGTGGAACAACAACAAAAAAGCAAAACAGGTATTTATCCAAAAATATTTGGAGCCATTGTTGGCTAAATTATGTATGGAACATTCCCTAAGGGCAGTATGCAGCTTGAGGAATTCATTGCAATGGAAAATAAGTAATATACTGTTTATTTTTTACACTGTGAAGCAAAATATGTATTTCTATGGACAAGGAGTAAATTGCTATGTTGTGTTCCCTTAAGAAATCAAACCTTTCATACAAATCATCATTTTTCCAATTTAATCTCCATTGACTTTTTTTTTAAATACAAACTTATTCTGAATCTAATTTTTTCAGTTTGTTTGTTTAGAATCCTTTTTTCTTATTCCCAGATAAATGTTAGAGAATATGAAAAGCATTATTATTGTTATCGTTAATACTGTTCATTTGGAGACAACATACAAGATGTTTTGGGGTTCTTTGCTTTTGTTCTCAGGATATTTGAGAGGGAGTGACCGAAATTGTTGGTTATTCACTGGAGCAGTGAGAGATGCTCATCTTTAAAGTGTTCTTCAGACACCAAAGAGTTCTCTGTCACTAATTCCAGGGTCTTCTCGCTTTGAATAAAGCATTGCATCTACTTAAAAATTGTCCTGAATGTTTGATCCAATACCATGATAAGGTTTTCGTATTTTGTTTGGTTTGGGATTCTTTTGCGGAGAGGAGAGGAGAGGAGAGGAGAGGAGAGGAGAGGAGAGGAGAGGAGAGGAGAGGAGAGGAGAGGAGAGGAGTCTCTTTGCTGAGACACCACAGTCAGATTTACACACGGTATTGTAAATCACGTTGGAAAAAGGCCACATATCCTGCGCTATGATTCACTGTTAGAACTCCTCTATCTTCTGACTTTGGAGATAATCCAGTGCTATACCTTCATCATTCTATCAGCTCCTGGCTTCCAAAGTATTTCACAGTGACAGTCATCTGAGGTGCCCACCACCCCCACACACACGTTCAAAAAACCACATTCCTGCGCGGAGGTAATGGTCTCTCAAATGATGAAAACAAAGAGGTAGTCTGACATAAAACTTTACGCCCGTTGAGGCTCCATGCTATGTAGCAATAATATTTACAAGGCACATGGACTCTGTCAGCTGGGCTGCCTCGCTCCGTTAGCCACCACACTGATGTGCACTTTATGCAGCTGGATGCAAGACATTACCATGCAGGCCAGGTTCCTGATTTATAGTGTCTAGTAACATCTCTCTAGTGCTGGAATAGAAATGTCTGTTAATTTTGGATGGTAAAGGAGCATTGGTTTTGCTCTGAACTGTAAATGATGAGATTGAAATCAATCTTCAAACTTTTTTTTTTTTTTTTAAAATGAAAGCTCCTTCCCATCTCCTACCTCTTTACATTTTGATATCTGTCACCTTCAGAGTATTCCAGAAATAATTGATCTGAAACCTGGGGTTTTCAGACACTGAAAATGAATTTAAGCATTGACTAAGGTGACTAAATTAGAATGAAAAAGAGGTTATCCACATGTGAACGTCACCAAAGTACAGGTGAGTTGAGTAGAGGGTTGGATTCACTTCATCTGACTCCAGTTGTCTCAGGTAGATTTGGGAACCTGTGTAGGCTAGAGTCAATGAAAAGGATCGTGGTTTTTAGAGAAAATATTGTCCTATCTTGAACTGGATAGTTATGAAGAATAGGATTTTGAGGTGCATATCTTATTTCACTAACCATGGAGTGAAGTAAATGAATCATTTTCTCAGACTAGACAGCAAAATTTGAGATGTCTACATCAAGATTTTCCCGTGCAAGACACTCACACTGTCTAACAGAGCTCTTTATGGTACACAGAAGTCAACTGGAGGGACATATATGCATAAACCTCAACACTTTCTGAGGCAAACCTTCTTTAAAAAGAAACAGGATAGCTTCATAAAAGTGTGAAATAATTCTATCCTTAAAGATCTTTATGAAAAAAATGGAATAATAAATCCTCCTACCGTCTTTGGCTTCTGATTAACTGTCAGACTTTCTGCAAATTTTGGGAACAAAATAGGACCTAAATCTTGAGGACTGCACATAAAAGCAGCTACCACTGCCATACAGAAGACCTCAAAAGACCTCAGCTTATACAATAGATCTCAGCTCTAACCTCACATATTTGCCAACTCAAATTAAAATTGTCCTAATTCATATGTTCTCTGCTAGCTTCAGAAATTATTTCTCCATTACATCATATGCTGTCTCTGTCACTTCCTTAACTTTTAAAATCATTTATACAAACCCTCCCAAACATAGAAAAGACTTCACTCACTTTCTTAGGAAGTTTTCTAAACCAGCCTACAGCGTCAAGTGATATGATAGAAAATAAGTATCTTAAAAAGAAAAAGTATTGTGATATTCAGAAATTTAGTGATGAGATGGTGAAATAATACTTACTGAGAGGGTCTCTCGTGGCTTGAAACTCCTGGGCAGGATTATTAATGATACAAATTATGTTTGCTTCTTTGAAGTCTCAGAGTCTGAGGGAAGGAGAATTAAACTTTCACTTTTGAAAAAGGAATCAGAATATTAGTATTTATTGTAATTTGTCCATTGGTACTTGTTTTTCTTCCTGCCTCGCAGTGGTAATTTACAATCTTGTGCTCAGACTTGTGGTTGTAGTTATTCTCCATTGAACTGTTTTTCCACTGCTAGGAACTTCTCATTGAGAACTGCACACTGAAAAACAATTATATGATGGAAAATTTACTAAGCTCTATCACTTGAAAGTTCTAGTTCATGCTCCTGAAATGCTAGAAGATGACTTGTTCATCTATCCATCTCTTTGTCCATCCATTTAATACCAAATATTCAAGTTTAAAGGAACTATCTTTAAATAATAATTTTTTTAGAACTCATTTGCCTCTCATTTCAACCTTCCTTTCTTTTTCAATGGTAAAAGCTTTTCTTCATCCTATTTTATTTTATTTTTTTTATATGTGTCCTGGATTTTTACTTGATCTTAGATCTTTGGGGACATTTTAGTTGCTTTATTGTTTTCCATAGTACTACACACATTATTTATTTCAATATGGCTTTATGGAATCCCATGTGTGCTGTAGTAATGATGGGAAAAATAACTTACAAGGATGATAGTCCCAGTTATGACTGCTAAGGAATATTAAAGAAGGTCCTCTGGGAACTTGGGTAGCCTGGGACATAGTGGTATAGCCTACTTGAAAGGCTGCTGTGATATGTCCTATGTCCTGATATTCTGAAACACATCAAAAAAAGGAATGTTAATTCCCAGTCTAATGCTTCATGACAAAACTCTGCCCAGGAAAAAATTGCAGTCCAATTCAAAGTTCCATACAAAGACTCCCACAGGATTGCACAGACTTTCAAACTGTCCTCAAAGACTTACCTCAATTTATCAAATAAGAAGGCAGCAGTTCTTAAAATGGTATAAGCAAGAACTATCAGCATGTCTTTCGCTATGAATCTTCTTCCAAATTGTCCAGGGCTCTATTAATCCTTCAGGCTTAGGTTGAGCTAAGTTGTTCTGAACAGTCACGGTACACAGATCTGATCTCTCCAAGGTCTCTTTTTTTCCTGTGGGTTTAAGGGAATAGTAATAATAATAATAAAATTAAAAAATAAAAAAAAAAAATGCAACCCATGAATGTCAGTGGTTCGTTTCCTCCCTTGGATTGGTCTAAAATGCTTTTCTAGTGATTGAAGAGGATAGAAACAGGCATCTACACACCTGTCTGTAACTTGTTTGTAATAAGGAAATGGGGAGACTGTTCTCCAAAACTTGTGAATCTTAGGGTAAGTTTAGTTAATTGTGGCTTTCAGATAGGCTTCAATAAAGAAAGAGCACAGACTGCTTCTTTAGAAGGATTTGGAGCTGTTTTTCTTCTGCTTTGGATAATGCTGGAAGATTTTTCCCATTCCTGCCTGCACTAATCCATTCCCTCAGGAGGAAATCCTCATTTTCCCAAAGAGCTGTACAAAAGCACGTACAGTTCCAGTTGATATTATGAACTAATAATTGCTCCCAAACTGTTTATAATTTAAACAGGTAAGAGAGAGAAACAGGGTGGCAGGGACAGAGATCTGCCCCAGGTCACATGCCAGAGACAGACCTACCATCAAGGTTTTTGTGAGCAGGGTAACACACATCACAGAAAGATTAACTCTGACTGCAAAGGACTGAGACAAACTGAAGATTTATGACATAGAAAAGCTGCTGATTTGGACTGTTTATGCTGGTTAGGGGGAGTGTCCCATGGCCATGGGATACAGAAAAAATCTCAAAGCCACTAAAAACTGTGCTCTTCTAGTACCACTGACCATGTTCAGGAGGCATGGAGAGAAAAAAAGGGAATAGAGTATGCTAATCTGCGAAGAGACAGAGTTTATAACTTGGTGCACACTGCCTTCAGCTAATGGTGGATTTCAGTACATATAAACCTCCAAATCCTTCTGATAAATGCCTCATCAAAAAGCCCTTCAGACTGAATTTCAATTGCATCTCCAATGAACGCTTGCTAGCTCTTCTCAAAACTTTTTTTAATGTGTTCTGTTTTCCACGTGCAACCCAAGGGAGATTTAGATTACAAATCAGGAGGACTTTTTCACTAAGAGAGTGGTGAGGTGCTGGAACAGACTGCCCAGAGAGGTTATGGATGTCCCAGCCTTGGAGGTGTTTAAGGCTAGGTTGGATGGATCCCTGGGCAATCTGATCTAATTCTTGATTTACTGACTGGCAACCCTGCCTGTGGCGGAGGGGTTGGAACTTGATGACCCTTGAAGTCCCTTCCACCCCAAGCCACTTTGTGATTCTGTGATATATATTTACATGGCATTTATGCCATACTTAAATGCGATTCATATTACTGTAAGCTACGATAATTTATATATGTTGGTAACATCATCTATGTAAATTACCTCCTGGCAACTTCGTCCAAGAGAACTGCAGCATTTCATCTCAAGCAGCTCCTCCAGCTCACTTTCCCTCCTCCTCAGGAGAAAAGTCTGAGGAAGTCACCTGCAATTGAATATGGAATTGGGAAAGGCTAGATGGTGTTCCTAAAGACTTAAGTGCCATGCCAAACTACCATTTCCTCACACAGAAAGATGCTGTGAGACAAAGCTGTTATGCAGATACTCAGTATTTTTAAGGAAAGAACCAGCAGCCATTACACTGTGGTTGCCATTAAGAGTATCTAACACCTTCCCATTAATATGAATGTATGATAAGCAGCAGTGTTTCTAATAAAAATCAGGAAGAGCTACTTAAGTCAGAGAAGCAAGGGCTTGTTTTTCTTTTTCAGCCCAAATTTACTGAAAGGAGTGAGTTCTTCACCTACCTTGATTCATCCTTAGAGAAGATCAGTTTCCATTTGGCTCATAATTAGCACAACACAACCTTCTACAGTCAGCAGAGTCAGATCTGAAAAACAGTGACTACCAACTTAATAGTAAATTACCTGGGACGGGATTTTTGACAGTTGAAAATCATCACTCAGGTCTGTTGATCTCCTTTAGGATGCATGGGACAAATCCCTTTTGCTCCATGAACTTTCCTTGACCGAGCCTGCTCACAGGAGTTTTGCAGGAGTCTGTAACCCCACGCCACTGTCCAGATTCTGTTTGACAGAGTTCTTCTTGAATCTGCCTTTCTCAGCTATAGCCCTGTGCTGTATCTTCATCTCTTAGCCAGTTGACTACTCACAAAACTAGTGTGACTTGGAAGGAAGCTTGTGAGATCTACACTGTAATGAATGATCCAGGGCACATGGCTCCTCCATGGGTACAGATCAAGATGATGAAGCCACTTCAGCTTTGGCCATGAAAAGAAAAGACTGCCCAGTGAGAATGCCTAATCTCATGTAAAACCCAATTGGGCACAATCCTGAGGGCTCTGATCTCAGCTGGCTCTGTTCTGTACCAGGCACTGGGGTTCATGATCTCCATAGGCCCTTCCAAAAATTATCTTAAGGCTCTGTTCTCTGATTCAAAGTTCATAGCATTATTAAGGCTGGAAAAGACCTCTCTAAGATCACCAAGTCCAAACTCAACTCACTCCCACCATGCCCACTGACTAACATCCCTGTGCCACATCTCCACGATTCTGTAACACCTCCAGGGACAGTGACTCCACCACCTCCTTGAACAGCCTGTTTTTACTAGTTTTCCTTTTGAGAATGTATTTTTTCCCCTACTATCTAACATGATTTGGCCAAGAGACTTTTTCTGAATCTCTGTTAAGTCAGATGTATGCTGCGTGTTTGTATGGCTTTGCTTGATGTCATGATGGCCATAATCACAGGTGCAGCACTTGCACGTTCAGGTTCCACTTCAGGCTTTTGGAGATTTCTCTTTTCCTATTGATCACACATATATCAGCTATGATAAGGCCAACTTTAACAGAGCTTTGCTAGTTTGCCACAAGTAGAGATGTGGTCCCTGTCTGTAAGACTTTTCATAGAGATCTGCTACTTAGTCTAGCCTTTTGAAAGCAGAAAGCATTTTGGATAGTTTGGTTACAGTGGTGAAATATGTCATTTTATTATACTTTCTGAGCGTGTTGGTATTTTCTGTGCTTTTCCTTAAAAGCAGGATAAAAAAACTAATAGTAAGTGGAAAGCCGTTTTGCTGTGTATCACTAATGCACTGAACATTATTATTATCCTGCTATTCCATGGGGAAAGTAAATGCCAATAAAAGGGATTATGAAGCAATATGCATTTTCAATTAGGACCTACAATGCTGCTCAAAGCAAGCCTTGCCAAACGTCTTGCTGCTGGGACATATAGTTCACAGCAAGCACAGGATAAAAAGCAGGAGGGGAGAGGGAAAAGGACCCAGCCAAGCACACAGGGTGACCCCCATGGCATTCATGCAAGGAGCCAGAGAGCTGGAAGGCAGAACAAGGGAACTTGGGGCTGTAAATGCTGTGTCTCGTGGTCAGGAGAAAGCAAGGAGAAGGAGGACTGTGAGAGGTCAATTCCATGGAGCAAGGAAACAGATGGAGGGTCCATCTGTGTTATGCCAATTCTCCTGGCCCTTCTTCGGGGTAGAGGCTGGAGTTATCTGGAAATGAACAGTACATGCACATGCACACTCACATTCATTGTTTCTTATCCCTTATAGACAAGAAAACACATTTTACACATGCTACATGCACATGCTCCATCCCTGGATTCAAGGTCAGACTGGACAGGGCTCTGAGCACCTGATGGAGCTGTAGGTATCTCTGTTCACTGCAGGGGAATTGGACTAGATGGCCTTTAAGGGCCCCTTCCAAATCAAATGATTCCATGATTCTATGATTATGCTGCAGTTCATACTTACATATGCAACACATGCATAAATAGTTTCTATTTAAACATCTGTGTCAATCTAGACCAAAACCTTTAGTTATGTAGAGAGTTCAAGCAACCTGTAAAGTTAAAATATATTCATTCATGTGATGTCAAGCCTGGTATGAACAAAACAGGAAAAGGGAGTATGTGATAGGAGTTGGGAGAATAAGGAAGAGAGAGCAGTGCTTACAAATAGATGGGCCACTGAAGATGTTGTTTCTGAGAAATTATCTGTTTTCCTCCTAATACACCCACTTTCCAATTAAGTCAGAGTAAATCTTTCTCTTTTTTCCTCAAAGGAATGGTGAACCATTCTTGTTGCTATCTGGGACGGGATTTGACAGCTTACATCAGGAATGGGTGTGAAGTTGCCCAGATGTGTCTGCTGAGGGAACCATTTTCCTGGTGATGACAGAAGCCTGGCAAGGTGCCGGATGCAAATCTAAGGGTTTCTTTTCTTTTTTTCTTTCTTTTCTTTTCTTTTTTTTTCTTTTTATTTCTTTTCTTGGGAAAAAAAAAAAAAAAAAGAAATGGGGAAAAGAGGAACTTGTACTCATCAACCACACATACATGAGAAATTCCCCTTTTATTTTTTTCCTTTCAGGTAGAAATGCTGAGATCTTCAGAAAAGACAGGAAGTCTTAACGCTGCCCTCCCCAGGGTGTCATCCATCAGTCAAGCCTTTCCTTTGGCCTTAGAATATTCAGTCTGTCTCTTCCTCAATTTGCTGTATCTGGTACAGGAACCCAAGGCCATGTTTAATATGTTTGTTTTTAACACTGACAACATAAAGGTCAGTGTTTAAGTTAGGTTACGTAATCAGATCAGTCCCCAGTGACTAACCACAGAGCAAAGTAATTCCCATTTAATTGTCCTCTTCTCCCACCCCCATCTTTACGAACAGCAAAGTCCTATTATTTTTTCCTTCCCTCTGCCTTGGAAACACTTCAGGGCTGATCTCAAGTTTATATGTTACTGGAATTAATTTTTCAAAAACACTTAAGCAAGACTTCCTTCATAAAAGACATTTGGGAAGGAAGAGAACTTATTTTTTTTAATATACTACAGTGCAAAAAAAGATACCAGGGGATTCGTAGCAGGAATTACACACACTGGCCTAGTTTCCCTTTTTATGCAGCAAATGTTTCCCGTGAGTATTGGATTTCCATACTGAAATCCTTGGGGGCCTAGAGGACCAAAAATTGTCTGATATCCCCAGTTTTGTGAGAAAGAGATAGAAACACATGTTATCTCAGAGTTTGGTTTCATATACAGTTAGGAACATTTCTGATTTTGGAAATGTCAAATGGAATTGTAGGCAGAGTCTGGAAAGGATCAGGCTGAATATTACCCTGGAAAAGAAGGATCTCAGATAGTGGTGATTGCCATGAATTAGGAATAAACCTGAGTGCCAACAGTTCACTCCCACTGTAGATAAGACAAACTACATAATAATACAGCATGTTTGTAAGTGAACACCTAGTCAAACACTCCACTTTTTATCCACAGTTTAGGATGGACTTGGAGAGTTTGGAGGACTGCATTACCATCAACCTACCATCACCATTACCTATGAAAGGACCAACAGAACTGGGCTCTTGCATTGGTTGAAATGTAGACTAAGGAAGAGAATATCTTCCTAAAATTGTTTGAGGGGCTAGGAAAAAAAAAAATAGCCATATCATACTGCTTCTGAATTGTACTACATGATAGAAGGGGCAATGGTTGTAGTTTGGAGGGTCAGGTTAATCATCAAGAATAAAATAATTTCAACATATGGTAACACTGAAGCAGGTTATCCAAAAAACCTATGGCATCTGCTTCTTTAAAGGTTTGTAATGGCTACCGTTGACCATAGTCCTGCTCCAGCTGAGAGTTCAGGCTAGTAGACCTCTGGTTGTCTCTTCCAATCAGCTTTTCCATATTTTTCATAATTACCTTCCCCAGAAGCACTGTTTTTTTAACTTCCTAAGGGCCTGCTGAAATCCTAAGTGCAGTAGAAGAAATAAGATAATTTGCTTATTTCTCTTAACTTATACCATGGTCTACCATGGTTTTGTTTTCATTATAGAGATTTCATTATGGAGATCTGTTTTCAAATTGGATATTTGTATTTCATTATAAGCAATTGGAAAAAATCCCACCATGTATGCACAGCTACCAGGATGCAATAGCTGGCCGAAGGTCTATCAAGTGTCCTCAGTGCTAGGCAATGTCTCTGTGAGTCTCTGGCCACTTTTAGCAATCTAATCTAAAAGATCAGTCACTGATTTACAGCTGGAAAAATCTTTGGAACAAGTCCTGTGCAAGGCTAGGTAGGGCATGTACCCCTGGATTCATAACAAAAGAATTTAGTTGTCATGTCAGACAGACCTCTGCGTCTAAGTACATACTGTTATGCCTCTAAAGAAGGTTGGAAATCAGCAGATCTGAGAAGCAATAACGTTTCGTATTTCAAATGCAGAAGAAAAAAAAAATAAAAAATAAAAAATTCCATAGACTGTCTTCAAAAGAGTTGAATATTTTATCTTCAGGTACCAGTTCCTTAAAATTAGCTTTGATCACTGTGCAGTTACTTCTATCTGAGGTCTTTATGGTGAGAAAAAAAATAGCCTGAATGAGCAAGGTACTTAATAAAATAAAATATGAATTGTCTGGACACTAAGGTCCCCAAATTTGCTCTCACCAAAGGTAGGTTTTTCTTGAGTGCCTTGTGCCATCTGAACATTCTGTAATGTGTCTCTATTGGGCTGCCAGATGAGACCCTTGGTACTGTGGGAGTCCCATGATCTTTTGGAGTTGGCATCCAAAGTGGCACTGGGTGCTTCTCTTCAAGAAATTGATCTGAGCTTTTAGTACATAAGTAGACATCCACATGCAGACATGTGCATGTGGAGCTCAATTCCACCTAAGCTCCTGAGGGACATTATAGAGGCCTCCCAGTGTCTGAAGAACACCTACAGGAAAGCTGGGGAAAGACAAATTGGGAAGGAAGAAGGGAAGCCATGTGGTCCAGCACTTGGAGGAAGGGACTGGAATGCTCAGAAACTGGGATTTACCCCGCAGTGTGCCCTGAGTGGTATAAATTTCCAAAAAGTATGCAGATTTCATGGTCTTTAAAATCTGGAGAGTGATAAGAACATCCCCTCAGTAATGAGAATCAAACTTGTGAAGAAGTGAGGCTCTGAAATCCAATAAACTGAAGCTAGTGGAACCTTTGTGCAAATGTCTGCAAGCAGCTCTCCTAGTTGTTAACACTGGAATTTCATATATGTATTTAATGTATATAGCAAAATTTACTGCATTTTATAGCTTCTTCTTAGATGAAACTCAAATGAGATGTGAGAGCTGCTGAGAACTAAAAGTCTCTGTGGACAGGGTGTGCCCCCTTCAGCTGTAAGGCATAAGACTGGATTTCATCTATTGTTCTTCACTACAGGACACATTGCTTTATCAATAATGGTGGGGAGAGCACCATTTGTCAGCTAGCAATAACTCGAATACCAAGAGGTACATTCAGCAGCCCATTACTTTAATACCGTAATAGGACTGGAAAATACCAAGAAGGATTAAGTATTCTGAGAGAGAAACATAAAACAATATGAAACACATAGAATAACAATACAAGGAAAAGGAAAGAAAAAAAAAAAAAAAAAAGAAAGAAAAAAAAACCTTTCATGCTCTGTATTGAATAATTCAAAGCAAATGTGAAGCCATTCTCTTCAGCAAGGCAACCACAATAGGTCACATGAGTGCTTGCATTATTTTTTTTGTTCCCTTTTAATACATAGCGTCAAGCCAGTGGTCCTGAGCAATATTAATAAGAAATATCTCTTGAATGACTGTGTTTGCCAAGTGGCTGTTTTGTATTTATGCTGTAATTACTCTGATTATTCAATACATGCATTCGGTGCTTTTTCCTCCTACCAGGAAAATAGAAGCATCAGCTCCCCATACGTTTCTCATATTTGCAATCAAATGCATTCGTGGAAAATATGGTTTGCTGAATTGCTGTGGGCAGGACTCATACATACTTTTCTAATGCCGGATGTTTGGAGAAACGTTTTAAATATACATTCCACTTTTTTATGAATAAATTTTACCCTGACTACAGAGACACCTGACCAGTCCTAAGATGGGCAGCTCAGCTGATTGCTCAGCGTGCTTTGCAACCCAATGCAAGTTGGTGTTTTACTGCAGAAAGAAGCAATTCTGCCTTACCCCACAAACAGCAGCTCTGCTGCCTTGTGCCAGTCCAAACATTTATGTATCTGTGAGGTAGAATGAGTGAAGAAGCTGAAAGTAACCCCAAATAAGAAAACAGTGTTAACTCAGACTGGCTCCCTGATCTGGCCCGGGGATCTGCCACATAAGTATTTGCACTAGGTTTGGCTTACAAGTGTAAAAGATACAGGAAACTATGGCCAAGAATGCTCTGGGCATATGGTATCTTATATGATGATTTTCCTGAGCTGACAGACCATCCCAAAATCATAAGGACATCAGTGTAAGGGCACCCATATGGATATAGACAAATTCCTTTGTGTCTGGACTGCTTTGACAAGGTTCATGCTAGCCAAACCCACATTACCTTGGATACTGCAGAGCATGCTCCAGCTCTGTGGCAGCTTTAGTGCAAGAACTGCACCTAGAGTACTATGATTTTGTATTCTCCTTGCTCAGGTTCAAATAAAGCCACTCTCAAACAGGAACTTTTTTTTCATGTTCACCTTATTTTCTTATTTATAAAGTTTGTTTCAGTACTGACACTTATGCTTTTACTTAACTGTGTTTTGAGAAGCAAAATAAAATAATTGTACAGATAATTTCTTACTCTTCTAACTCTGTGACTATTACCAAACATCTGACTACAAACTGATTATGGTAACTTTAGAACTGATTTTGGTATTCTGATAGGACCATGACCTATTTTTTTCTACATCTCTTCCTCTGCTTAATTTTCTCTCTCCTGTCCATCTTCAAGATCCACAGCAGGAAAGTGTACAGCTCAGCTTTAAGATATCCAAGGCCTCTGTTCCCTTGTGAAAGAAGAAAGACCAAGATGAAAATAATCTCAGGGAAGCAAACTGATCATTTCATGACATGCAACATCAGTTCAAATTTTGAGGTACTTGCTTTTGATTTGATTATGCTCAAGGCCTGCAATGCCAGCGAAGGGTTTTTATTCTTACCAACATGAAAATGAGTTTAAAATACACCAGTAGAAGCCTACTTTTTCCTTGCTGTTGAGTGGAGGAGAAAATATTTTCTGTATCATGCTTTATCAAAAGTAGGCTGGATTCAAGCATGTCAGGAATTTAATTATTTCACTTTGAATTCAGTGGCTTCAGAAAATACAAGACAGAAAGCTTAGTAAGCATGGTAAGATCAGAGAAAATAAGAAATAAAAGCTCCAGTTAATAGGCATAAAGAAGGAAAACACAGAAGCAGAAAGATGACAAACCAAAAGAATTCAAACATAACTTGGACATATTCTCTGTTTTTTTCTTTCCTCCTCTCTCTTTGTGGATCTGTTTGTTGCCTTGCTGGATGTTTCCAATGATATTCAACCTACTGAGCAAGTATTTCTTGGGATTCACTTCAAAGCAAACAGAGTACTACATAGGAAAGGAAAGGAGGACGTTCAGATATGATGCCTCCAGCGAGGGCTCAAGTCCATGGAATCAGGACAGAAGCTGTTCCAGCTGAAAACTCCCCTCTTTGCCTTCCTGCATGCCTCCTATCTTTCTCATTCCCTTTGTTGTTGCTGGTACTGGGGTTTTTGATACTTCACTAGCTACCTCATAGCTCAAGACAGGGTCACGCGGCTCCATCCCTCCCCCTGTAGTCTCTCTCCTCATCCTTCCACTTAAGACCACTGTGGTCTTCTTTGCATTGTTGTGTGAAAACCAACAAAAACACCAAGTGCTTTGATTCTCTTTCAGCCATAACTACGATGTTTCCAAAAAAAAAAAAAAAAAAAAAAAAAAAAAAAAAAAAAAAGAGGATGGAACTGAGAGTCAGGCAGAATTGTAATTCTTATGGTTTGCTTTTATTTTCTTCTATTTGAAAGGAGAATGGAGTGAAGCAGAAAAGAAGAAAGGCAGAAACAATAAACAGCAAAGTGTTTATGGTAGGTCATCTATAACCAAGCTTTCCTGGAGCATACGCAAACACATACATACAACCTCACTGCCTCTGCAGCAAAAACCCAGTGAGAACATGAAGACGTGTTTCTCAGGCAAGGGGAGAAAAGCTTATTTATGCTTTTCTATATAAAATTTTGTCTGCCCCATATGTGAATTTTTTACCTGGTTAAGGGTTTTAGCATATTTACCTTTTTGAAGGAGGTAGATCCCGAGCCAGAAGACTAACGCAGAGTAGATAATGATTCTTTCTAACAAGGATCTCTACAGAGAGGTTAATAAAACATGTTGGGCACCAAAAAAGAGTGGATATTTTTCAAAATAAGTAAAAAAAAAAATGCATCAGGAGAATGAAAAGTTTTAGCTGAGTTCCATAAGAAATAAATTACACACACACATACATTCATGCATAAAAAGATGGCACTGATACAACTTCTCCAGCTGTCACAAAAAGTCCCTGGTAGAATCAGGACTAGAAACTTGGTCCGTTCATTTCCTGGCTAGCAGCTACCTGCACTGCAACTTCCAGTTGATTTTTGCACAAACATTGCAAGAATGGGCAAATCTAAAAGTTTTGGTAGTGATAAAATACAAACCTTTACACTTCTTTCCTAGGTTTTTGTTGTTTTTGTAAGGTATTGTGCCGAAATCATTGCTCAAACAATCTCACTGAAACTGAAAAACCAAAATTCCATTTTTTTTCCCCACCTTTTTTAATTGCAATGTCCATACGAAGAGCAGAAGTCAAAACTCCTTAATTGTGAACACCTTAGAGATTCCACGTGATTTTTATCTCATTTTCATCGTTCACCTCTGCATCTCCTCCCTCTCCAGTTCATGCATGTGTATAGACTTCTCCATTAGTTTCGTGCACAGTCTTGAAGAATTTACATTTAAGAGCTGTCTTACGCCCTTCCCCAGAAATACAGACAACTTTTAATTGTTCAGTTGCTGCTCACAGAATCAGGAATAGCAAACAGGAATCTGTGATTTTGCTCTTCAGCAGGCAGCAAGTGGATTTGACTCAAGTATTGAAAAACACTGACGCAAATATGCCATCATAAAAAGTGACAAAGTTGGTCAGGCAGGGCCTGCCCTTGGTAAAGCCGTGCTGGTTCTCTCATACCACCTTCCTTTAGAACAGGAACCTGTAAAGAGTAGTCTGTCTATGTTTTCATAGAATCATAAATCATTAAGGTTAGAAGGACCATTATGATCATCAATCTACCCCACTGTACCATGTCCCCAAATGCAACATCTCATCTTTACTTGAACACTTCCAGGGACGGTGAACCCACCACCTCCCTGGGCAGGCTGTGCTAATGCCTGACCACTCTTCCTTAGAAGAAATTCATCCTAATAACCAACTTTGTTTATCCTAGTCCAAGTTGGAGATGTTGTTCTTGCAAAGAGCTTTCAATCCGCTCTGCTTTTGCTATGCATTCAACACTTAACTGACCAAAGCATGTGCTAGAATGGTCTCAGAGTTATTTTAGGTGTAGCAAGAGATTTCTACAGAGAACATCCCATTGTCTGCTTGGGTAAATCTCCTAGGTCTTTGTTTCTTGTTTATGCTTCAGAACATCTCAGTTTAGGAAATCCGTTCTAGGAAGTGTATGAGGCAGCACTGCTGTGCAGAAGCTTGTTACAAGCCACAGATTAAGTGTGGTCAGTCTATGCACAAAAACACGAGTCCAGCTTTGCCCTAAAGTGTTCCCTGCAAATAAATGGTCATTGAATTTTAAGCCTCCTTCTCTGACCTCTGAAACTGTTTATCAAGGCAAGGCAATGTGCTGCGTTGAGGGTGTTGCTATTTAAAAGCATTCTGAGCTAAAAGGAGTCAAGGGAAACCAGAGAGAGAAGAAAAAAACACCAAACAAATGGAAGGAGGCTTGTGAGTAGATGTTATAGCCTGTTTCCACGACACGTGAAGTGTGTGGCATGCGATATAAATAACACGACCTGGTACCACACTGACGATTGCACTTCTGGAGCAGTGGAAATAGTAGCTCAAATCAACATTGTAAGTGGAGATTAGGGGACTGTGACAATTTCCCTTGGCTAACTCCTTACACTGAGCTTTTCAGCAGACTTGATGGGTTTTAAATATACATTTTGTTTCCCATGACCTGCAGATAACCCAAAAGGAGGCATCAGCTTGTCAGGGTATGCACAGATAGGGGAACATTCAGTTTTCTAAGCAAGCACACCAAAGGACTCAGTAGGGCACCTCTGTCATCCTAACCCTTTATACTCCCTGAAGCAGAGGGAGAACACCGTGAAATGAACCAGGGCTGATGGCCACATCCTGAGGACATAGGGAAGTTGTATCAGTAGCATAAATAAAGTATTAATTCCCTGGGACAGAGGAGAGGTAAATATGGCTTAAAATTTCACTTGCCACAGGTCAGATCTAAAAGTTCTGTTCCAAAAGAGAAATTTAAACAATGCTGTTAACATACACTTAGATTTCTCTGAAATCACTTTCCTCTCTCAAGATCAAACTCCATCAATGTCTTTAAACAGTGAAGACCTGTTCAGCTGATCTGATCAGCCAGGGTATTCCTGATAGTGAATTGAGAAAAAGGGGGACAGTTCGTGGAACTCATTTCATCTGATTGATTTGGGATTACTACTTTAGGATAAGAATTACTCTGTGGGTTCTGCTGACTATTACAGGTATATCCCTATCTAGGAGGAATATAGATGACTGGTCCTAGTGGAGACATCTATGATGAGTCAGTTGAACACTCATTCTCTTTACATAGACACCCAGTGCAGAGACAGAAACCTCTGGGCATCTAAATTAAGTTGCATTCACACATAATTTGAATCCAGTTGCATAACAAGAAGCAAGAGTGTTCCCATCTTAATTCACGCCCGGACAACAAAGCTAACGTGGGATTTTGGTGCAACCTTCGGTGCAATCTAGCAACCTTTGAGATGTCCCAGTGTACTGAAGACATCTGAAAAGAAATGGCAGCTGGAACTTACAACCAAGAAAGCAGTATAGGTCTGGAAGACCAGGTGAATCGTAAATAAGGTAACTAGGCAGTTTCCAAAGCTAAGTGATAACCACCACAGATGCCTCACAGGTACCTAGAAATTTGTTAGACCTGCTATTTCTGCCTGTTTTGGCACATTTTCTGATGATCAACATGTAGCCAAAGGCGTTCAATTTCAGGGAGTTTCTTCTGAAACAACACAGAACATGAAGGGAGCTTATAGGTAAAAAGATTCATGAAAACCAATCTTTTCAAGAACAGCTGGACCTTACTCCCATTGGCTGCAGTGAAAACGAACAGTTATGTGTATATATCTCAAGACTAACACCTAAAGGGAAGGAATTTTGCCTTCGTCTCCCATGTGCCTTGCCTGGAGCTGGGACTGGCCATGCTCAAGTAATGTACTTATTGCTTTGGCATAAAATCTCCTCCACCTGCATTTGCTTTAAACTGCTTAATTTTGTCTTATTACCATCTTAATAAAAATAATATTAATGTCTTCATTTCATTCTGTAAAGGGTTTTATTTTTAATTTTTTTTTTTTTTTTTTTTTCCTCTGTGATTATTGGACTGGCAGCCAACCAAGGTCTTTGCTGTAAATTACAATGCAAAGGCTATGTGCAAATGATATCTTGCTCCTTGAGTTACAAGAGAAAGGAGTTTTCATAGGCATTAAAGAGAAATAAGTGTGTTTTTTTTTAAATGAAAGAAGTTAACTGAAGTGCTACCTTTCGGTGAACCAGAACTGCCTAAAAGAACAAAGCTTTTTTTTGGTTATTTTGGTTTGTATTTTACCTCTGGTTTGTATTTTACCTTTGGAAAATATTCTGCTATCTCGACATACGCACCAATGTGAGTTGCAGTGACTCTTGTGGCTTTTTTGAACAGGATCCCATATCTAGTATTTTATTTCCAGGACTCCCAGAGAGTCATGTGATGATGTGAGACTCTCAAGACTTCTTTTTTTTTTTTCCTTCTTCCCCATATATTGTATTTCTTCCTTGCAGGAGTAAAGAAACCTTGGAAAAATGGTTTCCTAAAGGTTCGAAATTCAAAAACAAGAAGTAAAAAAGAATGCTATTTTTACAAGGCAATTTATAATTCCTATGTTGATCTTCAGATTTTTGGCCATTCAACTCATTTCAGAGTTAACAGAGTGCTGAAGTCCAGACACACAACGACAGGTGCATGTGACCTTCCATAGGGTCTGAGGTCAGTGCAGCAGCTCCCAAATGACAACCGAACATAATTCTCTCTCTGAGATGGTTGTACATAAGCAAATGAAGGCCCTCTACACACGTGGGCAAATCAAGGTGTTCCAACTTTCTGGGGTTTTGCTGAATGTTTATGTGAGATGTCATGTTTCTATTTAGCTCCTCATATCAGGAGGATTCTCGGGGAGCTCAGTGTTCATGATTACAAACCTGAGCTCTCCTAAAATGAGCAGGGAGACAACCAATAAGAGCTCCAGGCTAAAGAAGTGCTGTAGTGTATAAAACTTATATTTTGCTTAAATTCCAATTCAGATAGTGAGGATGTCTCTGCAAGTGTCCTTTTTTTTTTTTCTTTTTCTTTTTCTTTTGTTCCTTTTTTTTTTTTTTAATGGCAAATTAACCTGTTTCCTATAAAGAAGATCTACTTTCATGATTGTGATGCAGAGAAATAAGCAGAACCAGTAGAAGTCAGAACTTTGTGTCCAGTTTTGATGCCATCTACATGATTTCAAAGTGCACTCCAGAAGTAGCTAGCACAGTACAGCTCTTGGCTTTTCTTAGCACAGAGAGCTATGTAACAGACACTGTGAGCACATGGTGTAGAGGTCTGTATGAATCTGATTAAACATCACCTCATCAATAGATCTAGAATGACTGCACCACTGAGATGATCAGAGGGCTGGAGCATCTCTCCCACGAAGAAAGGTTGAGGGAACTGGGCTTGTTTAGCTTGGAGCAGAGGAGGCTACTGGGAGATCGCATTGTGGCCTTCCAATGTTTGAAAGGAGCGTATAAACAGGATGGGGAATGGCATTTTATGAGGGTGGGTAGTGATAGGACAAGGAGGAATGGTTTTAAACTGAGACAGGAGAGGTTTAGGTTGGATATTAGGAGGAAGTTTTTCACACAGAGGGTGGTGAGGCACTGGAACAGGTTGCCCAAGGAGGCTGTGGATGCACCATCCCTGCAGGCATTCAAGGCCAGGCTGGATGTGGGTCTGGGAAGCAGGGGGGTGGAAACTAGATGATCATTGTGGTCCTTTTCAACCCAGGCCATTCTATGATTCCATGATCCTACCCTACTGGCACAGGGATACAGGATCAAGAGACGAGAGTGCCTGGACCCGCACCAATGACAAGCAACCGGTCGTCTCCAAACATTCTTGTGCTGTCAGTGTCCTGCCAGCACTTTCTGACCTCAGAATTTCACGCTTTCAATTCCAGCGCTAATGACCCTGACTGGATATTTGGTCTAATAATAACTGGGTTAGTGACATTTGAATTACCAAGGAAAAAATCGTTGCATTTCCGTTGACTTTTGCACTCAGTTTAATAACACGGGATGCAGCCTTTGGTACTATGAGGAATGAACTCCTGCCATACACACTGTGAGTGTGCTACAGTTTATATGTTGACATTGCAGGCAGATGAATTGTGTTCTACCTTAACAGTATTAGCTTAGGATGCATCAGCATTTGCTCTTAGATTGCTTTGCTTTTGCACTGTGGTTAACATCATGTTTAAGATCCCATGCTGAAAAGCACTGAACTTTGATTCTTCAGGAGGGCTCGAGCTCTGCCCGTTGCTTATTTAAATTGCTGGGGACTTGTGTTACTGATTTCAACGAGGGCAAAACTAGCACACTGGATGCTAAATCTATTCATCTTCCCACATTCACTTTCTAAGGAATGATAGCAGCAGACTAAAGAGGCTTTAAAAGCTTTTGAAAGAACCTCAAGCAGAAATCCACTGAAGTGTAAAAGCAGCAATTCACTGAATGAGAACCAGAGCGGCCCTCCAGTTCCAGGAGGAGGATGCCTGAAGAAGCCTCCTGAAGTGGTCAGGGCCCTCTCATGATGAGAGCTAATAATGAGCTGATTAGTGCCTTTGCCGACTTCTGCTTGCAGTGAACATCATGTCTGTTCCTCAGCTGCTGCTCTCTCATTACTAATCTGGGGTTCAGGAAAATAAATAAATAAATAAATAAATAAATAAATAAATAAATAAATGTTATTATTATTATTATTAATAATAATAATGATGATGATGATAATAATAATAATAATAATAATAAAAGTCCTTCCATTCAATTTCCTTATTCAAAGAATTCCTTAAAAGTCATTATTTGTTGTTGATTTTACTGGAATTGGAAGGGGCAGCTGTGGTCACACCTCCAACTGCAGGCATAACTCAGACCAGAAACCCCTTGTCTGCAATTGCTACCTGTGCTTGAATGTCTGCACTCTGGGCTGCAAAGATCTTTCCTAGTTTCTGACTCCCTGGATCCTCTTGAGGAGCTGTGATATCTGGTTACAGCTGCTGGCTTCAGTAGTTGGCTAGCATCACTGGGAATACATTTGTGAATAGAAGTGCTCTGCAAATGTTGCAGTGCTTTTGTCTCAGGGATGAACCAAGTTCCAAAAGCTTTGTCCTGCTTCCTCCAGTCACTGATGTTCTATCGGAATAAGCCCCAAGGAGAGACGGACGATTGGGAATGGCTTAGAAATATCCATAGAGTAAGGACTAGATGGATATGTTTTAACTATCACAGAATCCTTGGTCATTCAACGTTACTTTTGCCATATCAAGTAACTCAATGGATTTTCCAACAGCAACCACCTGGAACTGAGGATGAGTAGTCCATTTTCTTGCTGACATTGATTTGAGAGACTTAAGTGGGCTCAAATACAGGAATAAAATACCCAAGGTAATTTAACTCAGTGAGGTTAGGAAAGGGAGTTCTTACCTGTAGGCTATGATCCTAAGCTCTACCTGGGCTGACAGCCAGCACAGGTCAGGAGGCTTAGTGTGCTTAAAGCCGCTCAGATGCTTGCCCTTCAACTAGAAGTGAAGCCACAGTCAATCTGCCATTCTTTGCTGAAACATATTCTTGTCTTTACCTCATAAATCTAGCCAGCATGCCTCAGCTCACTGGAGCTCAGAGCGTCTGTAATACTGAACCATGAAAAAATTCAGCACTTTTGAACAAGTATATATAGGACAAACTCTCCAAAGCAATGGTCAACCACTAGAAAGGGAAGAGAATGGGTCGTGAAAGTTGCCATGTTTCATATACTTGTTTATTGCCACAGATTGTCTTTGCATTGCATGCAAAGTGAAGATGCCAAGGAATAGCATCGGTTCACTGAGATACAATTTTTTCAGCTGAAAGCTAGTCGACCTGAAGAACTGGTGCCACGCATGACAGCAGCTCTGTCAACACACACAGCAGATGGTTAGGCTTCACGGGGGATGGTGGGAGCAAGCAGGGGAAAAGGAGCCTCAGATCCAATCTTGGGAGAGAGCAAAGAGTAAATAAACGTCTGGGCATGCACTGTGGCAGCCAGCAACAGTGGTCAAAGGCACAGGAGATACAGCTGTGCAAGATAAGCAAGAAGGCAATGGCCTCACGACTGTAAGGGAAAGATGGTGCCAGAGGTGGATCGGGAAGAGTTTGTGGCTTATCACTTTGGGGTCTTACAATGACAGAAGTCTAAATAATAAACTTCTTTTCTTTTTCTTTTCTTTTCTTTTCTTTTCTTTTCTTTTCTTTTCTTTTCTTTTCTT
>JAPSGF010000080.1:1741219-1761721 GCA_035772895.1 Perdix hodgsoniae | reverse complement strand
GAGGGATGTGCAGATGCTCCATGGCACAGCTGAGCAGGGAACATTCTGGAAGGAGATGGTAAGGCAGACATTGGTCCTGCATCACTCTGAGGAAGGCACATGAAGCCATTCCTGTGAATTTTAAAGTAAGCACCAGGAGAAAAACCATCTCCACCAGCATCACAGCATGCAGTCAGTTTCCATGCCCATGGCATTGCTTTCTCCCATCTTTTTCCCTATCCCCATTCTCATTTATAAACAGCAACCAGGACGGCTGTGCTTCTCTTGGGCTCCCTGCCTGCCTATTGCACTCAACACAGTGATTATGAGGCCAGCTCTCTGTATAAACATCTCCTCCACTCCTCAGGGCTGTTTCAGAGGCCTTTGCCCTGTCCCACCGTGAACCTCAGCAGGAAATACTCTGGAGCTATCTGTGGGCTAATTAAAAGAGCAGCCCTGAGACCCCATAACCTCCTCAGGGTCCCGCAGCACAGCTCTGGCCTCTATCAACACACATGACAAGGTTACCACTGCAGAAGGCAGCCAGAGCTTCTTCAGACAGATACAACTGTTTTATAGAACGTGGACAAGATTCGTTAGCTGTAACAAATGTGCTTTCATTGTGACAAGCTAAAACTCTCTCACTGAGGGGTCTGGGCACTTCCTGGCAGCTCTTGTTAGGGCTAATGACCACTCTCTGCTGTCGTATGCATGCCTTGGGCTAAGCTGCTCTGGGGTTTGCACAGTTTTAATTAAAAAGGACTGATCTTGTTTCTTTGGTTTACATTAGATGCCCTTTTTATGGCTCCCCTCATTAAAGTAAGGAGCCTTCTGCACTAAATAAATATTTTATTTATTTCTTTATTTTTTATAATGGTGACGTGTCTGGAAGTCGGTGTCATTGACATCAAGACTTTAGCAATATTTAGATTTTAAATATCAAGAAAATGTAAAGTCAATGCATTTAAGGTGATAATATTGTGCTTCGCTTTTATAAGGATATGTTCTGGGCTGATGTAACGGAGAGAGGAGAATTCAGCCTGGAGAGGTGCTCCCACATCTCCTCATAAGTAATAGCTCCAGTTCACTGGATGTTGTGAATGATTACTGTCCCTTAGGATTTTTTATTTTTTTTTTTCTCATTTCCCTGTTAAAACCATTCCATGCTACTGAAATCACTTTTGCAGTCTTCACTCTGAGTTGCAAGATCTAAAGACTTGGGGGGGAATAAAACAAAAATGAATTTTCAATTGTCTTATGAATTCAAGGACCAAACACTTCCTAAGATCATAAAAAAAAATGGCAAATAAATTGCAAAGATCAGAAACACAATGCAAAGATGCACCTTTTGAGTCCATCACAGTTGAGTGCAGAATGGAATTGTTGGCTGCAGAGCACTAGGTTGATCTCTGAGAACTGCCAAATGATTTTACAATTTTAGGTGCCCAAGAACATCCCTACTTTACAGGTTCATCCTAGAGAAGCTGCAACAAAGGTAAATCTTGAATCCAAGACTTCACTCAAGGTCTTTCAGTCCAGTACATCATTGCATCCATCTCTCTGGCGATAGAGAAAGTCATGTATGGAGAAGAGGATGTAATATTCAGGAGACCTACACACTGATAAATCATGATTAAAAAAGAGGTAGACCCAGTAACTGCAAAAGGCTGAGGAGGAAGAGAAGGAAATCTACCAGAGAAGAGTCCAAGCTCACCAAAATACCATGACTGCCATCAGAAATTCCAGAACAGTTCTGTCTTCTCATAAATCAACCTTGCAACAAACAGACATGACTTGTTGCATTGTGAATAGTTTTGGCCTTCATAATAGGGATTTTGTTTTGTTTTGTTTTTGCTTTAAAACCAGGGCAGTCTTAGAGAAATGACAATTTTTGCTAACTTCTTCTCTCATTCCATGTCATGTGTGTGATATGTCACATATCATGAAATCATAGAATGACTTAGGTTGGAGGGGACTTTAAAGATCATCTCTTTCCACCCCTCTGCCAAGAGTTGGTTGCCCATCATCAGGTCTGTCAGAGAACCATCACTCCTTCCAGCCTTCTGTCCTGTCATCTGTCCATCCTTCTGTCCTTCATTACTTCCCTATGTGTAATTTAAATATTTAATTTAATGCCAAGGTGCCTGCTATTCTCTTTCTTTGTTATCCAAACATTAAAAGCAAAGTGAAGCAACAACACTGAATTCTCTTCCTGTGCATTGCTGATCAGACAGCGAACAGCTGTGAAGATTGCATGCCTTAACATTAAGTACTTAAAAATTAAATGTCACCAGTGCTGTCTAATGAGCAACAAAATGAGAAGTTGAAGAGTAAAAACATGTTATGTACTCGTAAGAGGGGAAGGAGAGAGAGACAGAAAAATTGATCAGAGCGACAAGTGGCTTGGATGCACAAGAGATCCTCTTTGCTGAAGACTGGGATTGGATTGGCTGTGGAGCTGGATTCCAGGAAAACATCTCAGGGAGGGTTTCAGCTGCCTCTGCCCATCATATCCTTTCCCTCATTGGGTCTCTGGATTACCAAAACCCCTTATGCAAGCATTGCCTCATAACCGACCATATGATACGGGTCCTGCAAGGGAGCTCTACTTGAATTTCTTGCAAGCTGTGACTAAAGAGCCACTGTGTTGATACTTTCCTATATCGACCATTTCCAGTAAACAGTGGCTAGTAGGATTCATATTTCTCTCTGCTGCAACAGAAAATGTAGGTCACTTAATTGACAGTTCTTAGAAAGCTGACATGTGTACACTCAATAAAATTCTAGAAATTGTTTCCTCTTGATGGCACAGCTTTCACTGACACATGATTTTATTCTTGGCCCACTGGTTAGAAACAGAGAGCAGTGTTAGTGAGTGAAGATTGAGAGATCCAGATCCTAAATATTTACACTGCAGATTCAAAAAACATTTGATGCTTAGTCAAGGTTTAAAAGTAAAACACCCTATGAGCAAACAAGTACCTTTATTGGAAAAGATACTCCCATCTTGTACTGAAGTGGTCCCTTTGGTCCTTTGCCAATCAGCTTTTATGATGTCCGAGAATTGATTTGCTCTAGGTTATGTATTTTCCTTATTAAATAGTACTAAAAAGGTAAGTTAAACCCACAAGACCACACACGTTAGCATTCCAACATTAAATACATTGTGCACAACTGGCACAATCACATAAATTAATGTTTGCTCCCATCTAGTGGGTGAAAGTAGAAATTACATTTACGTAGAACATTATGCAAATTTATTTTGCAATGAGTTGTGGGTAATATACGGAAGAGTGATTTTATGCCTTCAACTAGGTTCTTCTAGATGTATTTATTAAACACAGTGTAATTCTTTCATTTAGCTCTTAAGCTACAACCTCATCCCAGAGTCAATTTTGATTCATCATGATTGTCACTCTTGGGAGAAACCAAAGAATAAAGTGTAGATTAAATGATCTAACAACTGTGTCATTACAACAGATTATGTGACATAGTGTACATACTTATCAGGAGGACTGGCTTCCGTGATGAAAAGGTGTTATGCAAGTCTTCATTTTCACTGGAAGGACAGCGCCGTACAATATTTAGACCATTGGAAGTATAACAATGAGATGTGGACTCAGTTTTCCTATCAGACTTCCTGTTAGACTTGTAACACTGAGTAATTTTAAATAGATCGGAAAATGGCAGTGGAAGGAATTCTCTTCATCTTCAAAAATAGTCAGACAGACTATTTTTGAGAACAGTCCAAAGGAGTCAACAAAGGACACACCTCACACTATTCACTGATAACTTGTCACATTACACTGTAACATTCTTTTGGTGCAGGTTTGAAAATTCCAAACTCAAAGCAACAAGATACCGAATGGAATGAGATGAGCAGATCAGTAAGAACAAATGGCATCCCAAGTCTTAAAAAAAATATCTTAAGTAGTATTCCTAGAGGATCCTGGGAATTTTACCATGGCCCATATGACAAAGAAGAAAACACTTCTCTCTAAAAAAATGCAAGAATGTACTCAAATTTTGGAGAAAAGGCATAAGGATTGGTGAGTAGAGAGTCAGTGCTCTTGGGAACCAAATAGTGGGTCAGAAGGAGCACTGGGATCATCCTCTCCTGTGTACCCAGATAATATGAATGTAATACTTGAGCCATTCAATATAGGTGCCTGACTCCAGGATGCAAGACCTAAAATATAGACATTTACTTCCTTAAAAAAAGAAAATGCATAGAAATAAACCTCAGGTAGTTTCTTGAAGAGACTTGGCTCATGGCAAATGAAACTCCTACATTCTCTTATATTTCATTAGCTAAAATGTTCTTCTAGTTCAGTGGATCCTATTGGCCTGATCTGCTGTGAATAACTTAGATTCCTTGCTCACATGAGCTGCTACAATACAATTTAGGTACCTAATCTAACCACGGGAGTCTTACAACACTGGACATACATAAGACTCTAAGAACTCCATCGGGGCTTACAGGTTGGACAGAAGATCTATATGACATTTTAAGAATTCAGGAACATCAAATGGAATATGTGAGGAGTTGTCAAGTACTACTAAAAAGCTACATTAAGGCAAGTGAATCTTCTCAGTGCAAGCCAAAATTAGTAATGTTAAACTGAAAGTTAATTTCCATTTCAGGTGACAGATGAATGGTACAGAATAGAGCCTTCGCATGTGCCTCACTAACAATGACTTTGTCATGACAGTGTCTACAGGAACCATGAGGTAATGAACCCTTGGAGGGTTATTCAGGATTATAAGGAAAGACATCTACTTCTTTCATGGCAGAGATGCAAAATACAAGAGACAGACGAAAATATTCCATAAAGAAATACCCTTGGTCAAAATAGAGATATAGAATACAACAGTAATCTCAGAAAGCATGAATTTCTGATAGACTTTTCCTTTTGCAAACAAAATACTTTTTGTCAAAAGAACAGAATTTTCCAAAAGGGAAATTAGCCACCACCATCTAAACATTTGATGCCTTCAGCCCATGGAGGAGAAGGTGAATAAGAACTAGATATTCAAACTGTTTGTTATTTAAAATGTAACCAGCATTTCTGCATGAACATGTTTGCAGAATAGCACCTCTGAATTGCAGTAGATAATCTGAAGCAGGACAGTGACGTAATAAATATATAACAACACAATGTGATATTTTTCTTAAAGAAGACAACATCAACAGCAAAACTTAGCAGTCTTCTCTTCCTAGATATATTTTCAAACATCTTTAGCACTACATTCTCTATTTCATTTCTTGCTTGTTTATTTTGAGAGAAATACTTAAATAAGTTATGCATTTTCTAAGCCAAATTTTGTGGAGAGTTCCTAATTAGTCCTCTAACGTGATGAAAAGAAAGACAAATTTATGGAAAGCTTTGAAGTTAGAGCTGGATTTATCCCTTGTAACTTTAACCACCAGAAATCTATGCCTGAGGTCCAAAGCAGTCATGTAGGTTTCCTTAGTAGTCAATGAAGTGAGAGGGAGGCATCTCATTCCAGCCACTTTGGCCAGCTCTGCCAGGACATGATGACTCATAAGCTGGAAGCATCCCTCACAGTCCAATGATTGTAGAAAGCAACTAGATGTTTTGCTTAGAGTACATTCCTAGTTCCTAGATGGTTAAAGTTTGGAGAGATTAAGTCCATCACTTTTGGAGGTCTTGTCTTGGTGTTAGCAGTAAAGAGCTCTCAGTAATTTTATTATTAGATTACAATTACCTTCTATGTTGGCAAAAAAGGGGGAAAAAATGTAGATAGCACAAGAATATGGATTGCATTCAATTTTGAGGCTCATATTATGGCTGGCTTTTGGTAGGTCTTGCTTTTTTTGTTTTTTTGTGGTTTTTTTTTTTTTTTGTTTGTTTGTTTGTTTGTTGCTAAGTTATTTGAAACAGAAGACCTACTAGAGAAGAGTAATGAATCAAAGTCACTCACATTATTGCTCTCTTTTTGATAGGAAGTCACTGGCAAATCTCATCAGCATGATACTAGACTTCGATCTTTTTATTTTTATTTCTTTCCAATTACTTGTAGTGCCTTTTTATTTCTAGAAGACAGAGGAGCTGTGGACATAAAATATCAGCCCTTCTGAAACCAAGTGTTATGAAGTTTTCTGGGATTCCTCTTCTTCTATTCAATAAAGTATCAAACTTCACAAGGGCCACAAACAGATGGTGTTTGGGGGATGTAAACACTGGTGCTCAAAACCACATTGTTTACCTTGGTTTGGAAATTGTTCTTCCTTTGTCGTTTCAGATTCATTTCCACAAACCAAATTTTACCTGCTGGCCCAATTGTGGATGACTGACCTACCTGTTCCCTGAAGCAAACACTGATCTTTCTGGTCCTTGTTTTGAAATGCAGCTTTATTTGCTAAAGACTGAAACCTTTTGTCCAACAAAACTCCTTGGGCTCGTTACAGAGTGACTGGGAGAAAGCTGATGATCTAGTAGATCTGAGTGATCTACTGTCACCTTTGGACTTGAAATTATGACTACATATAGGTGTGAACAATAGCATCTTCCCTTCCTAGATATTTATTCTCACACATATATATATTTTCTTCCCTTGAAAATGTGTTTTATTTCCTGTTTGATCTTGTCTGGCTTCAGCTTCTACAAATGGTTTTCATTTGGTCTTTATTTCCCATCTAGTCTAAAGAACACACTGTTAGCTAATGCTGTGTGCCTGTAAAGGTGCATAGGCACTACAATCAAGCCAATCTCCTTTCATAGACTGAGTAAATTAGGCTCTAAGTGAACATATGAATTTCTGTAGTCTTCACTTATTTCTTCATAACTCTTGTAAAATCATGGATACAAAACCTGTAGGCAGGAATGTAGTACCTTGTTTGCACAAAGGGTCTCTCCACTGCGTGATCACAGAGAAAACTGAGTTGTGTAGAAGAAAAAAATTAAAAAGAAGAATATATAGGAGAGAATCAGTACAGAAACTGGAGAACAAATAGTCCAGAAGGCTAAGGAAATTAACTGTAATGGAGCTAAGCAGGTGAAGCATAAACAAAAATCCCAAAATTATCACAACAGAAGAGACAAAACTCTGCTCTCTGCAATGCTTGGAAGATAAGCTAACTTCATCAGAGGCAAAAGAAACAGCTGAGACACAATAGTATGCAGTCTCCAATCAGGACAAAAGCTTCTCCTTAAGTTGTTAGGACAAAAGAAAGTTTTGTTCCATTGTGATCCAGTGATGCTCCTAGGAAGCATTTGCATCTGAATAGGAAGATTCTCATGTGATTTATGTTCTTCTGAGAGTTTACCTTGTTGTTCTAATTCCAGAACATATTAATAGCCATAGATGATGATTTTAATGCCAGACATCAATTGATTATTCCTAATTGTTAGCTGAGCTGTAGTAAAAACAGAAGCATTATTCTGAGTGTATACAGAAACTTCCCACTGCAGAACTGAGAATGGGCTTCATTTCTCTAGAAGATGGTCTTAGGTTGGAAGGAACCTCAATGGTCATCAAGTTCCTAGTTCTACATTACAGAAGATAGTGGAAATGTGGACTATAGTCCACAGCAAGCTCTGAGATGCTCTGTGAGGACATTATGTTCCCCTGTTGATCAAGCTGTTTCTGGAGCTTGAGTGAGGAGTTCTTTGATGCTATTTCCAAGAAAATTAGAATTATTACCTACCATTTAGAAGCTCCCTTACCCTAGGGACATTTTTCTTCCTGAAGTCCAGTTGAAGCTCTCCCTGATAACTGCCAGAATGTCTGTTAATAAAAATTCCTAAAGAATGTGCCACATAGTTAATTGAGACAGGTGAATCACAGTGTTCATCTTGAAAAAGTGAGAATTTAGATATTGCTGCCCAACCTGTACTTTGTTGAATTTGCATTCTCTTTTTTCCTTCCTCCTACTTGAAGAGCAAGACTTCAGAAGAACCTAGGAGAATAATAGGCATCAGAGAAAGACATCAAATCTGTGTCTATGTATCTTTTTGATTTTAAACTGAGATAGTAATAAGAGCATCAAATTCTTCAGTTTCAAAGAAATTATTTTGTGTAAAATTTCCAGGCCCACAGAAATAATGTTATTATTTATTAAATAGTGTTGAAAGAACCGATGGCAGCCATAATGCATCCAGAAGTTCAGATGCAATGTATGTCTATATGCAGTGTATTTCTATAACATTCTTAATTTGTTTTGTCAGGCCACAAAAGCCCTCCACAAAATTATCCTTTATTTTTCCACGATGAAGGCATGTAAATAGCTTGAGAAGCATCAAGAGACACAGGGAATAAGGAATTTTCTTTTTCTCTCTAAAAAAAGTGCTGGTTTGTCCCATGATGGAAGATTAAATCAGCCCAGCACAGAACTTGAAGGTAATGTTCTGCCATCATTCCAAGCTGAATTTCAATGGCAGAAGGGTACTAAATGTGTACCCATGACATAGGCTGTGTCAGGTATCCAGTTACTGAGCTCAGAGGTAACCCCAGGTGTCTTCTCCCAGCTGTCTTGTTTCTGACCAGGTCATATTGCTTAGAAGGACAATGAAGGGGGAAACTTGGTTGTGGGTCACTGAATCTTCTTCAGATCTGAAGACCAATTAAAGATCACCACGATGGTTTCTGTAATGACTACTATTTTTATTTAAGTATGTGTGCAGGAAACTCATTTTCATTTGGCACTGAAAAATAAAAGCTGTTGAACGTGAATATTCACAACAAACCAAGATAGAAAGCTAAATTTAAAAAAAGATGAGTCTTAGCCTTGTAGCCTATTGTCCCATAGCCAGCAGTGACATGGAGTGCGTGGTTTATAATAGAACATAATGTAAAGAACGAATGTGGATTGATGCTTTCCCCAGGACAAAGCTGTGTTTCATATGTGGATGTGCACACGTGAGTTTGCCACTGAAGAAGATGCAAGAACCTACAGTTTTTATCTGTACCTTTTCATTCAAAGGCTCTTGCTGAAATTTGCTTACATTAATGTATAGCTTTTTGAATCCGCTAGTACTTCTAGCCTCTGAAGTGTGTTGCAGTAATGTATCCATTTGTTTGTTTAAGATTTTCTTCTTGATAGTTTTATTAGGTGTCCCACAGCACTCCTAACTGTGTGAATAATTACTAATTCCACATTCAGCTTCTCTGCAGCACAGTGATTCTGTGTTCTCTGCAACATACCACTCACGCATTGCTTTTCCAGGCAGAGACAGCTATTCTATTTATTCTCTTTTCATATGGAAACTATTCCATACTTCTCATTATCCATATGGCCCTATATCATTTTCACATCCATTATAAATTTCTGAGAGTAGGGACAGAGATGTAGATAGCATTCAAGACACAGGGATGCCATCTACCCTTATAGGATAGGATAGGATATAAGAACACTTATAGGGTTGTTCTGTCTTATTATCTAGTCCTTAATTAACTATTCCTAACAACATCATTGCCTTTTCTGACAGCTGCTAGCCTCTGAGAAAATGCTGTTTATAAATTTCCCCACAGCACTTCCAAGGCCAGTTTACCAAATGGCAACAGTCCATTGACCAGTTTGGATACCCAGAACAGGTGGTTTGAGTTTTATTGTTGGTTGGCTGTTGTTTTGTTTCTGCTTTGCCTTTGCTGTGGTACTGTGGGGTTTTTTTAGTGGATATTCTTTTTTTATTTTGTAGCGGTTTCATCTACGTTTCTTTTTTCATTTCTCAGTCTCACAAGAACTTCCTGTTATTCCTTACAATCAATTTTACTCCTTCCTTGTCTGAAGAATTTCTCCTATCGTCAGAAAAATCCATTATCTTCTTTCTTATCTCCTCCTTTCAGGGACATAGGCTAATGGCCATGGTGGTGATGGGACAACAGTTGGGCTGGATAATCTTAGTTTTCCAACGTTAATGATTCTATAATTCTCCAGATCATTTAGCGATACACTGAAAATTAGATCCTTTTGGCACTTCATTGGCATTCCTTTCAGACTGTGCTCTCATCTTCATCCTATGAACAAAACCAAAAAAGAAACAAACAAACAAAAAATCCTGAAATTAGCTGATGTTTTAGAGAAAAAACTTGGGTTTGACTGCTCTCACATTTCAGATGTGGTGACTTCAGGTAAACACTGCCTTTTCATGGCACAGCTTTGTCTGCTCTATTTACAGGACAATGCTGTAGAGATACTTATCTGGGAGATGTTGAAGGTTGAAGCTTCTGTAACTGCGGATTTTGAAAAGGGAACAGATAGATTTCAACCTGAACATAAGACTAATGAAATGGGTTGGAGATGATGAAGAATGAGAAAGTAAAAGATGAGAGGTCTGCACAGTCTCAGCTCTGCTGCTCCCGCAACCTAGGGAAATCCTAAGTGAACTGAAAAAGTCAGATGAGAAAAAAAAAAGAGGAAAGTACTATCTGTATATTATGAAAAATTAACTGCTTAAATTCATAGAGCTGTAACTCTGAGGCTGCATTTCTCTGCTCTGACAGAGCAAAAGCCCTGTTGGTGACCTGTCATTTGTTCTTCGTGTGATACTCAGCAGCTGATATGTAGCACAAGATGTGCACTTCTCCACTTTTCACTTCTCTAGCCTTTGCAGCTTGTTATCACACGGTGCATGTAAGCTAGGTAGCTGGTTTCCTGAAACACGTGGCAATGCGCCAGGCACCTGAGAGGGGAATGGCTCAGAGCATTAAATGAAAGCTTTGGTTACTAGAAGGCAACAAAAAAAATATTTCTAGAAATCTCAGTAAATGTTTTATCAGAGAAGCAAGAGCCAGGCAAAAAGGGAGAAAGGATAGGAATGGGAGAGAAAGAATAATAAAAAGGAGGGATTAAAGAAATACAAATTCACCATCTTTCAGTTTTCATGTAAAATCTGAGGCATTATGATAAAGGATATATTAGGAATCTTGGAGCTAAAAGGAAAGAAAAACAATATTTTAACCTGCCCTTTTCTTTCATGCATCACGAGTAGAAAGCATGGAAAAACTGACTGGTACAACATATTTATAGTTTCTGCTGATTTATTTTTGAAATTCTTGTAGCATTAATGAGCCCTATTTATCGGAGCTCAGGATAACTTTATTGCCAAGACAACATTTCTAGTCTCTTTCTGAGTCCTGATAGGCTCCTCATCTCAGCATCCCTCTTTGACAATGAATTTCCAGTGTTGGAAGGTTATTAAGAGCTTGTTCCTGAACCACTTTTTGTGCAGACCACACTCAGATTCAAAAATTACCATGTTTTCACAGTGCCAGCAGGAAATAAGGACCCACATCTTATCTGTCTGTACTCTACATGTGTCTGCTCCTTGCGGTAATCAAGTCACTTTAATAAGAACAAAAACCATCGGGCTGCCCCTTGTCCTATGTTCTCATTGAAAATAAACGTCTCTAAAGTGTTTGTAGGTCCAAAGTTGTAAAGTGTAGAGATTTCTAAGGAATTTGATCATTTCTAATGGCCAGATTTTTGTTTCAGTTGGAAGCCTCCAAAGCATAGAACTTGAGGGAAAATGGAGGGCCAACTTCAAAGCAGCCTTCCATAGGCTCCTGTTTTATCCCTTGTAGGTTTTCTGTCTCTTTGTGGTTTTACTGGGAATATTATTGGTGCCAATTCTTGGAGCTTTGCTACTTCCCAGGAAGGCTGGGAACTTGGAGACTTAGGTTCTTGGACAAGTAGAACTTCTGGGCACGTGGGATCTGTTCCAAGAGGATGTTTTTAGGTGTTTTTATACTGTCTCTGTTTAGGTATCTCAAATCTTATTTATTTTCCTTCCTTATTGCAGAGTCCCACAGTTTTTCTTTTTCTTGATTTTTTTTTTTTTTTTTAAATGTCATTCCATGGTGTTCTCTTTATTGTTACTTTTTAAAAATACATCAGCAGAACCGAAACTAAATAATCCCATGAGTTAAGCCAGTTGGGGGACAGGGCACATCTTACGCCTTCAGTTTTGGTTGAAGTCAATAATTATTGAAAGAATGTTAAAAAATGAATTTCCTTTTATTCTTTTTCTTTCCTAATTCTTATGAATTAAGACACCAGATATGTTGATCTGAACTCAAGATCCTTTCCACCAATGAGTTCTGCCTTGAATTCATGTGGAAATGTGTAATGGGAAAGGAAGGAAATGGAAAGAAAATAAAAAGCGGAAGGAGAACAGATTTTAATAAACAGCAACAAGAGCAACAGGTGAGTTTCTTTTAGTGGGACACTTGGAGTTGTTCATGCCTAATTTGTTCTTCCTGTTCTGGAGTAAGAAGATGGAACAGGGGCGCAATCAAAAACAACAGGAGTTGTTTTCTATATGTTCTTGCTTCTGGAGATAATGGGTCAGACTCTCAGTGGGTGAAAATGAGCCTTAGTGAAGCTGGCAGCACCGGATTCAATGACAGGGAGTGTCTATGCTTGTGTTTACATTCTTGTATTGAGGAACAGAACACTTTTTCATGGCCTGTTTTCAACTGGGGAATCACCAACACTCAAAAACAGCATCTTGCCAGGAGGCCTCAGGTGTGCTCCAGTGAAAGCAGGGCCATAAAAGTGGTAGTGAGGGATGTGAAGACAGCTACAAGCTTAAAATTTATATCTCCCAGACTGCCATGGTGCATCTGTTTTCTATTTGGACTTGCACGCGTGTGTTTTTTTAAGTTGACATTTTAGAAAAATTGGAACATTTTGTCATTTCCCTTTGTGCAGATGTACAGGCGGGAGAAGTCTGTTCAGCTGGGAACTTGTGTTCAGCTTGGAGGAGAGAATTTTCTCCATAATAAAGGGTCAGATTAAAGCAAACCTGAACCTGCGCTTGAAGTCTTCACTCTCAGAAGCAAGGTGGGCTGTAATCTCAGCTGTTACTTGAGACAAAGGAAAAACAAGGCACAACTGAAGTAGTTTCTCACTTTTACTGCTTCGATGAATGGCTTGAAAGGCAACTCTGTTGAATGCCAGAGTTTGCAGGGAGCCTTTATGTCAGATCTACCAGGTTTTATGCTTTGTCTCTTGTTTAATTTCAGTTTTTAGACAGAATATCCCAAGCTGACTTAATCTGATTTATTTTCTTGTGATACAGATGTCAGCTCCTCCAGAGTCATGCTGGTGACCAAGGCTAGCCAAAATATGGACTGTGGCACTTAATCTGAAGGACAAGAATATGATCATAGAATCCTACAATCCTAGAATGGCCTGGGTTGAAAAGGACTACAATGCTCATCTATTTTCAACCCCCTGCCACAGGCAGGATCACCAACCACCAGACCAGGCTGCCCAGAGCCACATCCAGCCTGGCCTTGAATGCCTCCTTGGGCAACCTGCATCTAGTGATAGTCATAGCAAGTTGTTATCTTCATTATTCCAAAGAATTGACCATTTTGCCCACTGGATTCTGCTTTCCTTTCCCTCCTTGACTTGCCAGAACCCCAGGAGATGACATTTTGAGGGAAAAGAAACTATGAGAAAAATGAGTGAAAAAAAATTAGGCATTTCATGTTGACTTTAAGAAGTGTTTATACAAAACTAATCAAGCTCTATGAAACTCACAGACAACAGGATTTTTCATATAGAATGACAGAATCATAGAGTTGAGGTTGGAAAGGACCATCAAGATCCCCATGTCCAACTCCAACCCACTCCCACCATGCCCACTGACCACCTTCCTCTGCACCACATCCCCACATTCCTTGAACACTTCCAGGGATGTTGACCCCACTACCTCCCTGAGCAGCCTGGGTGTGTTACCATTCTTTCTGAGAATAAATGTTTCCTAATATCCTAATTCCTAATATGAGACTTGTCATATAAACAAAGTATTTCTTTATGTTCATAAACCTCATATTGCACCAATTATGTAGGTCAATCCCATCATTAGTGAAGCTGCTATACCATGCATCACACTTCCTGCACCCTGGAAGTGACAGCTTTCCAGCATTCCCATGCCTTTAAAGGTAGGCTACAAGGCATTCAGATGATATTCCACATTAGAATTCTTACCTAGTGTCCAGCCTGACAAGATCTTACATTTCAGTGATAACCTCTCCTTGGTGATGGGTTCACAATGAGCACTGTTTATCATAGCATCTCCTATTTGAAAATGTATTAAACTGGGAGCTAAGTATAATTTCCGCTGACTCTGACACTGTCTTGTGCAAAGGAAAGAAAAACCTTAGAAGAAACAATTGGGAATAACAGTTTTGTCTACAAATTTTTCCAGATGTTGCTCTCTGGTCTGAGGGGAAGGTAACCTCCACCTCCCAAGGATCAGCATCTTTTTAGCTCAAGTAAAACATCGTTCCTAATTGGGCAACACTGAAGCAGAATGAATTGCTTGCTGACACATATCAATAGCTTCTGCCAAATTATACATGATTTAAAGCAACTAATGCACTATGTGATGATAGCTGAAGGCAAGCATATCCCAAAAGATATATTGCATACCACCTGCCTGGACAAGAAGTACAAATATTATTGTATACAATTTGGGGCAGCTTTGCACTCCTAAAATTCTGACATATGAGTTTTGGGTGAATTGTTAAGATATTTTCCATAAGATTCTGTTCTCATTTTGTCACAAAAGCAAAACCTAAGTCCCTATTCCAGAAGCGATCCATATGGAAAATAAATGAATAAATAATAATCTAATTGCAGTAGCAGCAACAGAAGAGTGTTAATAGCTTAATAAAAAATCTCGATCTTTCTAAATATTATTTTAAATCAAAACAACCTAAAAAAATAAGTATTTCAGCGAGCTTTGAGTGACATCAAAATTTGAATTAAAGTCACAGCAAGAATTTGAAAGTTAACTTTGCCAGTTAGAAAAAGCTAAAAAACAATAATAACAAAAAAAAATGAAAGCCTTAAGTACTGATGATAGAAAATATTTTCAGAACGATGATTTACAATGTCAGTGAGTTTATCTGTCAAGAAAAATAGATGCTGTTTATATACACATATGAAAATAAATGGCCTCAGGGAAAAATATTTTTTTCTTATTAGAAGAGCAATAGTTTATCCTCTAAAACATTTATAATGTTCCTTTCTAGAATCCTGCATTACTCCAAGGGAAAAGAAATGGTTGAAATGATACCCATGTTCTCTCTTCAGAAAGGCTGTAGTCAACATATGTAAGTCACTCCAGAAGTAATGGCTCCTATTTATTTCCATGAAAACGACAAATACAAAGAGCACAATAACTTTACTTGATAGAGCAAATTCTCACCTACAAAATGCTGGTTTGATATACTTACCACCATTGGCTGATTCATGTGTAAAGTTAAAATAACAAAACCCAAATTTAGCCCCCAAATGATTGTTTGTTTTTAAAAAACCATGCTTGTCTTTCCGTAACGACTTTCACAGTAAAATGGATGAGAATAAAAAATTAAACAATATATTTGAAACAAGGGGAAACTTTCACGTATAAAACATGCCCTGGAAAAATTTCAGCCTCTTCCAAAAGTGTCCACTGGGTTTCGGGAGGGTTCGAACTGTCTTGAGGAGGTGGCAGGCAGTCTTTCTGATAGAGGGGACATCTACTGAAATTAACAATCATGAAAGATATGGTGAAAATACTCAAAATAAAATAAAACAAAATAAAACAACCCACCTCCCTATCACTGACCAAACGATAATTTGGCAGTGGATCTGGAATTAGTGAAATATTTTGGCTTCTCTAAGAGGAGTGCTTTTCACCCACCCCATCTGCATTAGACACAACAAGGACCAGAGAGTAGAAATCTGTTTTAGAGCAATATTCTACTTTGAGAAATTAGTGGATGGAGATTAAATGGCTTGTTTAAAGTCAGATGGGAAATGTATGACCAAGGCCCTTGTGAGATCAAAGCTTGAAGTGATGTCTTATCCTTCCTTTCTTGTTTTGGTTATACATGGGCAGGAGATGTTATTCAGAGCAAAACAACCTTCACAGTAAAAGGCTTTTATCTCTTTAATTTCCTTCTTAGGTTAGAGTTAATGTCCTGCTGCTGAGCTAACATTTGGGAATATGTACACACAAGTTTCGGTCCCGAGTGGAAGACTTTCTGCTACTTGCCAAAGTCTGCAGAACAAGTTGCATCTTTGGTCTTTCTGTATCTGGTCAGTGGTTGGGAAGAGAGCTGAGAGATGTGGAAGTGTTACCTTGTAAGTCTGATGTCTATTCTGAGCAGCCACCTAAAATTTCTTTCTGCCCCTTCATGTTCTCATTTCTTCACACTTCTATTAGCTTTTCTTAGGCAGAAGGGAATCAATCACGGGTTTGCCTATGGCAATGCCAGAAGGTAGCCTTGTAGATGGACCTTCTTTATACATAAGTATGTTCTCATATTAAAAATAAAATCAAAGAGAAAGATTTAGTACTAACATTTCCAACTATTCACCTCTACCCAAAAATTTTCAGATGTCAGAATTAAAAACCTGGACCTTGAAGACTGCCAGGAAAAGATGTGAGCATTGGAAACCACAAGAGATACAAATCTTTCCTTCTTGAAAGAAAGAGCGCAATTTCCATCCAGACGATGATTTCAAACTAGTCAGGAAATGTGTTTTTCACAGAGTCTCCCAGTCATCACCCACAGAGATGTCCTTGGGATCACCTCACTTAGGTGGACGAGCTGCTACAATGGGGAGATGCTAGTGCAATAAGCCCATCATCAGATGTTGAGCTCTCCTCAGTTCCTCTACCATGCAGGTTCATCTTGAAATAAGCCCAGATACTGGCAGGACTTCCTACTGATGGGCTCACCAATCTCAGGATCACTTCTCCTGATTTCATTTATTATTTTTTTTTGCCAGGATAAGAAAAAAAAGGGGGGGGAGACTAAGTAAGGAGGGAAAACAATCTTGTTATTTCTCGTACGAAACGCTCTGAACTTTAGCAACTCTTTAGTTGCCTATTTGAGAACATAAAGCAGCCTGGTTTCCTACAAATCACTTCAACATGCACTCAGCAGGACACAAATTATTCACTACACACCAGGAAGAAAAAGAATGAAAAAGACAGGGAGAAAGAGATGAGAGGCTTACACAGGAACATATCTAGTTTAACTTCTAACAGCCAAGACAGGCGAGCAGTGGCAAATACTGGAGATTCAGTTCTATTTTGGTTGCAAATGTAGGTTATGTTGGCACAGTGTTTTGAAAACAGGTGTGTGCAGGCTCCATCCCACCTCCAGATCCTGTGCAGACAGGCTTTGCAGACACTTCAGCTGTGCTGAAGGTTTTATTAAGTATTCTCTGGCTTATTAGCCTGAGCACGGATCCTATGGATAGAGCCAAGTTCATGGCCAACTGGTTTGGAACATGGGCAGAGGAATTACATGTTTTGACTGGACGGGCATCCCTTGGGGATTCTGGATACCTCCTAGCACAGTGTTGATGAGCCATAAAAATATGTAAAACACTGCAAGGAAAAAAAAGTCGTGAGTCCCAAGTTCCATTACTGACCTCGCCAGTGATTCATAACATGACCTTTGCCAGCTCACCTAATCTTAACTTGCATAATTAACTGAGAATGAGACCTTTCACAAATATCTTGCCCCAGGAAGGAAAGTTAGCCTTCAAGGTCCCTCTGGCTGTCAGCAAAGTCCTTCCTCAGTAAGAGCAATGGTTTTTGAAATCACATTGAGATTGAAGATGATTTACAGAATGGGAAAATTCATGTTCAGGAAAGCTAGGTTACAGCAGACATGGCTGGAGAGCATAGCTCCTGCTGTAATCGAGGGATTGGAGAGCTTCTCTTACCAAAGAAAACTTTTTGGGCTTGGCTTATTCAGCCTAGTAAAGTAAAAGCACCGAGTAGAAATGCTGAATTTCAAAGAACAAAATGAATCACTAAAATCATACTGGTGTGGTAAAAGAAAGGGGTCAGCAAGGAGAAAGAGATCGTTGGTGAGAGAAACAGGACAGAAGACTCCGGTACTTATTTTAAACATGTTACTTATTTCAAAAGAATCCTGGCAGAGAGCAAGGCATTAAATGAGAAATGATTTTCCCTCATCAAATGCAAACAGCAAAGTGGAGAGCAGGATTCAGGCTCTGAATTGTCCCTGAGGATAGTTCAAATGAAAACCTCAGCATTGACATTTGACAATGGCAGAGCTGAAACTGAGCTTAACTTGTTCTAGCTGAGAGGGATGAAGTCTGCAGCTCCAGGACTTAAAGTGTAGCATCTGTACTGGATTATGAGAATTTTGCTGTGAGTTACATTGAGTTTGCAGATGCTGCAAGCTGAAATGTGGTCTATATTGAACAGTTCCCTCCCCATTCCCTCCTCCCCTTCCTTGCATCTGCCCGTGGTCTCTGGCTTATTTAGTCTAGACGATCCAATCTCATTATGTCTCCTAATTCCTGATCTCTTGATGAAATCAAACTGGATAAGATTACATGCCACATAAGGCAGAAAATTCCACCAGAGCCCAATGACATAATCTTATGAAATGACTTTAATTCCTATCTCTGCTAATTAGAGTAGCATGATACATGGAATACAGTGCAGGCAAATTCCATTCATTTCTCCCCTCTCTCTTGATTTCCCACCTGTCTGCCATCAAGATATTCAGTGGAGGGGATGGTAAAGAAAAAATACTAGTGAACCAAAGGGTCTGTACTCTTCTGCAAGATCCTTTTTCCCTTCCTTCTGCTATATCTCTATGCAGAATAAAAGGGGTTTGAAACTGTTCCAGGTGCTCACAATCCGAAGGTAACTTTACATCCTGATTTCACCTGCGTGGCACATATGCTGAAAAAGCATGAGATTTTGTCAAAGTGGAATTTCTGCTCTGTGCAGAAATTAAGATGGCTTTAGGGCAGAGAACAGATTGTGGTGTAAACTATGGGGGACAATGCAGCGATGCCAACAACTATTTGCTTCTCTTCCTGCTGCACTGAGCCAAAAAAGCCATGGCATGCAATTCGTACTCAGTCCACATGCAGATATGCTCATGTCCCTATACACCGTGTTGCAAGAGCTAATTCCATCTGTGATTAAACAGGGATCTGTTCAAGCACTCCTTGCACAAACACTGAGGATAAAATAGGACCACGTTCAATCCCAGGGGGAAGGGGTGAGTTTATTTTGTGGCTGAAGGTGATAAACAAGCTCCTCTTTCCTTTCCTAGCTGTGAATCAGCTTTAACTGTGCAGAAGTAAACACCTGCTTGAAGGGCAGAGGTTAGGAGCCAGCTGTCCTGGCTGCTGCTTAAGCTGGGAGCAAAGCAGGCTGCAAAGACTCAAGCATTCAGTTGAAATTGTTTTCTCCCAGAGGGTTGCATGAGATCAGAGGAGCACTGAGAAGAGACGAGAGTTTGGAGAGGCTTTAAACACTTCTATGCAAAAGCTGTCAAGGCTCAGTGTCTTGGATCTTAACTGAAAGGATATATGCTTTATTTGTCTGTTACTGATGAGTAGGAAGGATTTCATATTGAAAAGAAAAAAAAAAAAAGAAAGAAAATAAAAAAAGGAAAAGATTCCTTGTGGAAGTTTTGTTTCTGCCCAACACTTATAGGTAATGACAGGTCTAGCCAGGAGCTTAGGGAGAAGCAATCTCTTCTATTCGGAGACTAAAAGAGGCTTCCAGTGGGATCAGTTTTTAATGCAATACTGCATGCTCATCTTCTGAAATATATGGGCCTTTGGGTGATATTGGTGACCATGTCTATGCTGATAAAAAAGCCAGAAAACTAACTCAAACTGCCTGCTTGAGAAGGTTTGGTCTCCTAGGTAAGGTCCATACACAGCTCTGGACAGTAAGCCCTGGGGACCATAAACAAAATGAACAAGACTAGAGTGTAGTATTCCAGCAGTAGCCCACAAAGCTTTGCATCTTTGAACACCATGCTTCTTGCAACACCGGACAGGAAGGGAAACAACATGTTTATTCATTGACAATGAAGTTAAAAATGAAGCAATGGAAAATCATTAATAGCTGTAGGATGCTCAGAGAGTGGAAAGGTAAGTGTGTAGATGGACCCACAGACAGGTAAGCAAACACGGGGCATTATCATCAGAGTATCAGTTCTCACATTTATAACTTCCTGATCCTACTTATTCTAAATACAGATAGGTAAAGAGACAACAAGGTTGCTTGACTACCCAGAGTTTGGAAAAGGATGGAGATCAATATGATTAACTTCAGATTTCCTGGCTGTTTTGCAAAATAAATCAAATAATTTATAAAATAAATAATAAATAAATAAATAAATAAATGTAAAATGAAAACTAATCATCAGCATCCTGCTAATCCACAGTTTCCTTCTAGACAAAAATATTAGCAACCTCCTTCCACTCAGGGATTTAAGGACAAGCATTGCAGTGAGAACTTTTCCAGTGTCCCTGAAACAAACTGCTCTTTCACCTAGTAGAAGTCTGAGCAATGAGAACCAATGAGCCTCACATGAATAAATAGTCACCATGATCTTTGTGCCATTCCAGGTTGGCCATAATGCTAGTTCAATAGTTGGAATAAACTGCAACAGATTTTACGTTTGCTACCAAGGAATAACTGTTGTGTGTGGGAAGGGAAGGGAAGGGAAGGGAAGGGAAGGGAAGGGAAGGGAAGG
>JAPSGF010000080.1:1719677-1741209 GCA_035772895.1 Perdix hodgsoniae | reverse complement strand
GGGAAGGGAAGGGAAGGGAAGGGAAGGGAAGGGAAGGGAAGGGAAGGAGGAGAGACATGCAGCAACAAATAGTGCTTCTTTCGAGCAACAACAAAAATTAGAAGAGGACAGACGCTGAACTCTGGGTAAAATCTCTGCTTGCTGTTAACTTATAATGCACTGAGTGCACAGCTGTGCCTTCCAAGAGGCATGACTAAACAATTTTGTCTGGTGCCAAATTTACATTCACTTTCATGCCTTTATGTACTTGAAGGTTAAGTTAACTCTGGCTTCCTCTCCCCATTCTTCTCCTGGGTACTGTCAAGGAAAGTGAACACTTTTCCTCTCCAACTGATGGTATTTGTGCTCACATGCTCCTCTCTTTGCACAGCCAGGTACTACACTGATAAAGACTTTCCAGTTCCCTTCTAGGAATCTGGGCATCTCCATTTGGCTAAGGTTGGCAGCATAACTATCTGTGGTTGCTTGCATTTGTGAAATGATGTTTACTAACCCCTGAGGGCACTGAATCCAGAACTGATACAGAAACAACAGAAGAATATCTTTCACTGTCAGTCAGAATAGGAAGATGTGGCTCTTCCAATCATAAAACGTAATGCACATGTATCTGGCCTTCCCTTTTTGCTGTATGACTGACAGACTGACATGATCTAGATGCAGAATTGCAGAGTCACAGTACTCAGGAGTTGGAAGGGACATCTAGGCATCATCTGGCCCAACACCCTGCTAGCGCAGGTTCCCCACAGCATCCAGATGGGCCACAAGTATCTTCAGAGAAGGAGACTCCAGTACCACTCTGGACAGCCTGTTTCAGTGCTCCATCACTCTGACAGTGAAGTTCTTCCTTATGTTTGTATGGAACATCCTGAGTTCCAGTTTCTCTTCGTTTCTCCTTTTTAAGGGTGCTAAAGAATTAAGGTTTAATGGACAGCATTTAGGTGATCTGAGGCATTCAGGAGGCTAGAGCAAGGGAAAGCAGTGCCTTATCTGCAGCACTACTGAGGAAGATTGTAAGGAGCTGCTAAGCACAAAAGAGCCCTTACTTGAACTTACTCCACTGACTGGCCATCTCTCCAGAAATTGGTTCAGTTTTCTTCCACTTAATTAGTTTCTCCTCTTAGTTTCCTTAGCGTTGCTTATTTTCACATCACACAAGACACTGAAGACTAAAACAAGAGCAAATGCTCAGACAGCTACACATCAATCCAAATAATCCTGCTGCAATATTTCTTGGGACCTTACTGTGAACAACACTGCTCAAAATTTTAAGAAGATTGCTTGTAATTTTGTTTGCATTCACTGCAAGAAAACAGCCTTAGCACATGGTTGTAAAAGACACCGACTCTATGACCCTATAACAGTGAGAAGTAGGCAAGCAGAAGAAATGAATGCAGACCACAAAAGGTAGAGGAGATAAGTTGGGATACATTGCTTAGGTAGCAGTTATTTAAGGGCTAGAAAGTCTCATACTGCTTCTTCTATTGTATGGTAAACTTCAGAATGGATTCAGGCAGAGTTCTTTCCTTGTGGGAGTCCCCATTTGTCTGACTTTGTCACACAAAACAGTTTCCTTTCTTAGATGGGTGCTGGCTGGCAGGAAGGAAGTCATAAATGGTAAATGGAGCCTCACTGCCTCCTTAATCTTACCCTGAAACAAGAACTCCCTTCCTAACTCATACAGAGTCTCTCCTTCTTTACTTGTGCATTTTTGCTAACAATTTTGAACACTGCATTGAGTGAAAACTGGGGAAAGCATTCACTCACACAATGCAGCTGCTTTGCATGGCTCTAACAGACCATGTGCAAAAATCAAGCTGATCATAGATGCCTTTATATTGTTCTTGTTTTTTCGTTTAATCACTCAAATACTGACACTAGCTTCTTCCTGGAATTGTTTAGAATCTCTTTATGAAGCAATTCTTAAGCAAGCAAAATTTCAAATAAAATGTTAATGGGCAAAATAACATCAATTATTATTTTTTGATTCTGTCATGACATGTGGAGACTGAAAGCACAGTTGGAGGATGGAAAGTGTGCTAATTGCTGAATATGAGCACTTTGTGTAGCATTCTTGAAGGCAGTCAGCTTATGGAAGAAAAGAGTGACTTTCAGTTTCTGAAGACCTCATTTTGAATAAGATAAAAGGGTTTCAAAGAGTGGATACTAACAGCTTGGTGTACATGTCCATTTTATGCCAAACAGATTGGAGAAAACATATCCCAATTTTCATTGTAAAATATTTAAAATATTCACCTCCTCAAGACTTTGAAATCAAATCTGTAGGGAGCATCAGGGACTGGCATTTTCATAGATTTCATGTTGAACTCTGAAACTCTGAGAAAGAACTGACTTGATTTTTGACACGTACCCAGAGTTCTCTGAATCTTCTGTTTGATTTACATTTAGAAACAGGGTGTAAACTGAAACATGGGAAATATCATTTAAACATCAGAAAAAAAAGCTTTTTTTTTTTTTTTTTTTTTTTTTTTTTACTGTCAGTGTGGTCAGCCATTGGAACAGGTTGCAAAGAGGTTGTGCCATCTCCATCCTTGGAGACATTCAAAACCCAAGTGGACAAGACCTTGAGCAACCCATTTCTCCTGGCTCTGATGGAACAGAGGGGTGGATTAAATGATATCTGGGGATACCCTCCAACCTGAATGCCCCATAGTAAGTGAGATTAGAACAGCCCCCATGCTTTAAAAATCTCCTGCTGACCACTTTCATGGGTGCACTTGCAGTTATTTGCCATGCCTTATGATACTGGATGGTGTTACACCTGTTCTCACATAGGTGGGAAACCGAGGCACTGTGCTTTAGAACTGATTTGTTCTCCTAAGGGGTCAGTGGCAGAGCTCTTGCCACCTTCCCTGATCCTCTTCTCTTTCACTGTCTCTCTATATGGCATAAAATGAGTACTATCAGCAAAGCTAAAGAGACCTGATCCTGAGAAGGGGCCTTTCCTCTACTTGAGAGCAGCTGAGCCACGAATGGACCAGACTGTGTTATTATCAGGGGAGTTGGACTAGATGACCTTTGAAGGTCCTTTTCAATTTGAATGATTCCATGATTTCTGAGATTCTAGGGTTTTCTGTGGGAGGAGAAGGGTAGCAGTAGGGGAAGCAAATCTGCAGAGACCTGACTTGGTTAAATATGCAGAGAAGGGGAGAAAAGAGGAATGAAACAGAAATGGCAAGGGTTTTGAAGACAGCAAGGGAGAAAAATAGAAACAAGACAACTGTTGAGCTAACGCATTAAAGGGGACGCTTCAGTGGCTTTGACAGTGTGACCTTGCATTGTCACTGAGCTTTGCATTATTCCTCTTTAAAACTGTGACAACAACACTTTCAGGACCAATTGCCCGTATCAGGTAAGGGTGAGCTGCCAACACTAGCTTTGAGAGAGATGCTGAACCAAAATGTGTTGCCCCTATCTCCTCTCGTGGGCTTGCAGGGACCTCAGCAGAAAGTCAGATCAGAGGATGGCTCCAGCAAATCAGCTGGAGTTTGGGCAGGGGCTGGCTGCGCCACTGGAGCTGCCTTTTATTTTTTACCTTGAGAAAGAATGCAGTTGGTTTCCCTTCAGTTTCTGAGAATGCACCATCTGGCTCACCTGCAGCTCCTGAGCTTTGGGTTGAGGGCTGCAGGAGATCAGGGTTGGGGTTGGGTCGCTCTCCCCCATCTCTCCCCCTGACCTCCAATGAAAAGTCATGCAAGTTTGAAGGAAGCCCATAAAAACGCCTCCTCTCTTCATACAAACCTCAACATCAAAGGAAGACGTGAAAGGGAGCCATAATCTCCAAATCAAAGGCACTGACTCATTTCTTCAGCACCTTCAGTGCTGCCAGCAGAGCTGCAAGCCACTGCAGGCCCCCAGGTGGTCCTTGGGTCATCTCCCTTCCATGGGCAGCTCTTGGCAAGACCCCACCTCAGCAGCACCCTTTTTCCCATCACCACCTCTGCTAATCTGCTGCAGGAAGAGAAGCAAGCAAGAACCAGATCTCCTTGTTTGCCCTCATTCTGCTCTGCAGCTCAGACATGCACTGACACGGGGCAACCAGGAGGCGCTTCAAAGCCATGGGTTTTTTAATGACCAAAGTGAGGGACAACCTCTGACCTCCCCATAGGGAAAACAATAATTATTGACAGGGCTGGAAAAAATGTTCTCATTGTGAACATAAACAGGCTGGAAGGAGCTCGCAGTCGCTGCCAGATGTTGCTGAGAAGTGATTAGGAGCTAAGACAACATATGAAATTTCCATCACTTTTTTATTAATCAGAAAAAGGGTCTGGGTGGTGATTTTTTTTTCCTGGTCAATATTGAACTGGAAAACAGACGTCAGCAACATTCCTCTTTTTTTTCCTTTTTTTTTTTCTTTTTTTCTTTTTTCCCACCTGTTTTACCTTCTCTCTCCCATTATCCAAGTTTAATTGGAATTTAAATTAAAATGAAAATCATAGGATCATAGAATCACAGAGTGGCCAGGGTTGGAAGGGACCTCAATGATCATCAAGTTCCAAATGCCCTGCTGCATGCAGGGCTGCCAACCTCCACATTTAATACTAGACCAGTCTGCCCAGGGCCCCATCCAACCTGGCCTGGAGCACCTCCAGGGATGCGGCATCCACCGCCTCTCTGAGCATCCTGTTCCAGCTGAGGATCACCTTGGGAAAGCTTTGTTTGTAGGAATCTGCCTTGTCCTTGGTCTGAAGTTTTCTTTCACTTTTAACAGTGTCCCTCATATTTTGGAGCAGTCATTCACACCTTACTTGGAAAATTACAAATTTCCTCATGGAATGGATGCTCAGCTGAGTTCTCCCTTTGCAGTGCTTGACTGCCACACATGTACACTTCTCATTCAGAGTGTGATAACAGGACTCAAGACAAACTACAGGAACTGGAGAAAGATTTAGTTACGCTGAGTACCAGTCTGCTAGGTATGTCAAATTCTAAGCTCATGATCCACGGAAACATTAAGCCTATAGAGTCCTGGTTACACTAGGTAAAACTTGGGAATTGAAGAAGAGATTTTCTTTGTCCTGCCCTCTGGGATGCCACCCAAAGTCCATTGCTTGGAAATTCCTGGACTGGGAGTGTTCTGGAGGTGAAGTGATGTCCATGATGTTTAAACAAATGATTCCGAGACTTAGTCACAATACTGAGCCACAATATTGAGAAAATCATGCACTATAGTCAAGACAATCTTTTGCTTTCTCCACCTTATATTGACTGCAAAGAGTGAAGAAAAGATTTATTCAGTGTCCTCAGGGGCCTGGACTATTGATTCCCAGGCCATTTATCACATCTCCATGGGAGCCAGCTGTCCAGCACCCATTCAAGTTGGGGAAGGACACTACTGTGCAGTTGGATTCGGCTTTCCATGTCTTCTAGGGAATATTTTTGCTGTTCTTCTCATGAAGCAAGGCCTTTGGCCTGATTCTAGAATAAAAACTGGTTTAGGGTATGGGGGCTGAAGACAGAAAACTAGGGATGTATGTGGGGAAATAAGTGGCTATTTCTTCTCATGTGGTGGAAATGTTATGACCTTTGCATTGGTTGGGAATTTCCCGGTAGATTGTCTGTGTTGATTCTTCCCTGTCTTTCTCTTCTCTGTCTTTAGGATTTTCATCAGAACAGAGCAGTGAAGATGATATATCCATTAGCTAGGGCTAGTTCCATTTCTTCCAATACGTTAAAGCACTTTCCCATCAAATCTTCCAAATCGATCAATTTCAAGAGTTAAAGGCCAGGTCCCTCCACTTATTTCAGACACAGTGAAGTCTGAAAGCTCCTTTGCATCCGCAGTTAAGATGGGAGAAGTTCTTCAGCCTTTCTACTCTGGCTTTCAGCAATAGGTTTGGAGCTTCAGCATTTCTAACCTAAAAAAAAAACCCAGTTCTTAACATATTATCAAAAAAGGTAACCCCTTCTCCAGAGCTGGGCAGTATTCCTTGAACTCTGCATTTAATTAACATCTGCAATTAATTATGTTGTAGGAAGCTGAAAAAAAAAAAAAAGAAAAGACTTAATAGTTGGCGCTTCATTTTCTACACTATTATATGAGTGATTATATATTTAACAACATACTTCCATTGTAGAACAGAAAAATATCCTATTTTTATCTTCTGGATATCACATTTGGACAGTTATTTTTTTAGCTTCATCATTGTGCAGTAATGCCCTTGTGGATAATTCCAATAAAGCTCCAACTGCTGCCCTAAAGGGAAACTAACACAGCGACTGCATATAAGTCACATGAGAGGGAAAACCTGGTTCTCTCTACCCAGTCTTTCCCTATTTGAACTAGAAATAGATGTAGATATTGCCAGTAGAACTGAAGAACTCTACCTGGAAAATGCAGGGTATTATAACTGAGCTGAAGCTTGCTTGTGGGTCCACTGTTTGGCCTTCTGCTCAATAGAACAGCCACAGATTTGGTCTCTTTCAAGCTCCTATATACAGCAGCTTGTGAGATTCTTTTTGTGTGTCTCCTGCAAGAGGTAAACACTGGAAAGCAATCTCAGGATTTCACTGCTCTGGAGCTACTCTTCAGCTGGATAGATGAGTGTAGCTCCATGAATAAGTGTGAAACTTCATTGAATGTGCTGCTAATCACGTTGCTTCTTTAATTCAGCTTTGTGATGCATCTTTCAGTTTGAGTCCTCAAAGGCCAGCAGTCTGAAGCAGACCTTCAGTGAAAAGCTCACTGCAGTGCAACCAGTGATTCGCAGTTTAAGCTGTGAAATAGCAACCTAAATCCACCTTCAAAATTGTGTCCCTATATTTATATAGCCCGAGGCTTCTTCTTAACAACAACCTCAAGATTTGATGAGTTGATGGGTGTTCTAAAAGAAGGGAGACATCTCTTGGCTTGCTCTTTATTTCTGGAGGATTTTGTTTGTGACTGTGAAGTAGGGGAAAATGAAACATGGATTTATGTCCCTCTCAGAGATGGTCAGAGAGATGGTCCAAAGACTGAACTTTGTTGCTAGCTGGCACTAGAAAGTGTTCCTGCAGGTGTAGCATCCAGAGAAGTCAGGGAAAATGAAAGGTCAGGTTAATTTTATCTGCAAATGGAACTGAGCTTTTTTTTATAACAAAGTGCAGCTGTCTGAGACCTTGATTCAGCAAAACACACATTTTGTTGGCTGCCAACATGAGAATTATATCTGGAGGTTTCTGTACTCTGCTTGTACCTTCACTGGACCCTCTGCAATCATACATGTCAGTGGGACAATTTCATCCAGAAAGACATACAGATCAGTGTTGACAGCCCTAAACGCCACTGTTTCTTGCAAGTTCCCAAAAACATTTGGTTTAGGGCAAAGGACAAAAAATGAATTTGCAATTCCCTGGGAAAAATAAACAAACAAACAAATAAATAAACAAAATCAGGAGGATGATATGACTTAAACTTGAGAACTTTTCCTGAACCAATAGGGAAAATCATAGAATTAAAATTATATATGGGCTTACAGGTCTCTGCTCATGGGTCTTTGCTCGTACCTCCTAGTTTCAGGCTTGGCAATGGGGAAAACACTTTAGTGAACAGCACAACACAGGTTTTATAATCAATGAAGATCTCAGATTGGCATGACAACCTGGAGTTTTTTCTCTGTCATTATATTCTTCCTAGGGAGAGGGCAATTAGCTTCCTTAACTGAGAGTCTGAAGTTAGCTGAGAAGAATCTGACCTTACTCTTCCATCCTACCCGTTGCTCAGGATGAAATTACTCAGGGTTTTACACACACCACCCTGCTGAGATGACACAGCAGGGGACTTGAGTGGCGATGATCAGGTGACACTGACATCAGATGTACATTTTAGGATATGAGTTGGACAAGGCATTGGCACCTCTCCTTGAACCTGAAACCCTGCTGGGTAGGAAATGCCCTAATGTCTCCATCGCTATCTGCTCTACAGTTCCAACCTTCCTTCTCCCTCCTGACCAGCTGGAACAATCCAGCTCTGACTCAGAGGGAAATTTGCCATTTCTTGCATCACCACAACAGTTTTCTCCAGCAGATAGGTGTTCCTTGGAGATTTCCAATGAAACTCCTCACTCAATTTGACCTTGCTTAGCTTAGCCCAGACAAAAAAAAAAAAGGCATTGTGGCGAGACATCCCACAGGCAGCCAGGAAAAGGTTGGCCTGGGTGAGAGGGAAATCAGAGGGCAGCCCACATCTATCAGCCACTTTCCTGCCAGTTCCCATACCTCCTGAGTATTACCCTGGTTGGAAGGCAATGTACAGGCGTTCCCCTTTTGCCTGGGGGTGCTACTGTATCTGTTCCATTAAGCAAACTTTCACACCCCCCTAACCTGGGGTGTTTGTTTTATCACTCAATTCCCTGACTTACGCAGATTCAAAGAGTCAGCTGGGTCCTTTGGAGGTTCCCTCTCTGCCTTTCAGCTCATAACAACGCTTTGCCATTTTGGAATTTGACGCAAAACACTCGAATGTCAGCGGGTCCCAACGGAACCTTTCACTGTAGGCTTTCAAAGGCTTCAAACGTGAATGCCAATAACGCACATAACAGTAAAAAGAAAAATATATATTGTATTATTGCTTCAGAGCCCCAGTCATGAACTTCTCAGGGTGCTGTACAGACAAAATAAGAAATGAGCGCAGTCCAAAAAAGTCTCAAAGCCTCACGGCTGACGTCCAGAATGATGTTTATAGACGCATTATTCAGCTTCTAGGTTTCCAAAATGAGAATAATAGGTACTAAAAAGTGAAAATCCTATATCTTTCAGATCAGATGAAAAGCTTACTGATTGGCACAGTCTGTTGACTGTCTGTTTCTGGAATTTAGTATGTATGGAGTTAGTATGTGGAATTGAAGGTTTTCAGCTTTGTCTCACCATTTGGGCAGGATTAAACTCCTTTGAGGGATGAAGATCGGTCATGCTCTTCTCAGGGCAGCACTTCACCAATTGCTTCAGTTTTCCCAATGTCACCATTTTCCCCTCCAGATTTTGGCAAAATTAGACTGCACAAATCTCTCCAATGAACATCAAGTCATCCAGGCAGGGTCATATCTTTTATTCGTTGATAAGAGGATTCATAATTCTGATAGCAGAATGCTTCCACTGCAGAAGTGACTGCATTTCAGGGAGGGATGAAGCCATCCCTTCTCTGCACTACCACACTGAGCTTAAAATATCAACTTGCTGCCTCCTGGGGGCAAAGGTGCCCAGTGAATTTAATTTATTCAGGTTCAAGTCACAGAAGGCTCCTGAAATTTCTGTCTGGAATACATCACAGGTGAAGTATGTGTTCCTCAGGGGATTTTAATTCTTGCAGCATTGTAATGATCAGTCTGAAGGGATAAGTTTTGGCCACTCTGTACGTTCAGCTTCTACTTCATCATCATAAAACTAGAGCAACCAAGCCCTTGTAAAGGCAGGTTTGCAATCCACCACCAAGCCAAAATATTTATGTAAAGGATGTTAGAAGAGGATTCCAGCAGGAAGAAATCCTGGCTCCTTTGCTCCCTTTCTGGAAGTGGTTTTCTTTTGTGTGGTATGAAGCCCAGTAGCAAACTCTGCCTACATGAAATAATAAAGTCAATATGGTGCACTGCACATACACAGTGGTATTTGTGGAAACAATCTTGATTTTTAACTGATGCTAATAGAACAGCTGGAGCAATAGGGCTCTAGACTAGCAGGAAGTTCAGAAGCCCTACAAATATATGAACAGAAAGAATAACCACAGCTGGTCCCATAACAGAAATATTGCTTTAAGAAGGAAATGAAAAACAAAAATCTCTTTTTGTTTTTAATCTTTTTTTCATTATCTAAGTGTATTTATTTATTAATGTTTCATGATTTTTTCTAAATTATTATTGTTATTGTTACTGCTCTTATTATTTCCACAAAAACAAGATTTACTTGTAATAATTTGTCCTAAGATTGCACTGAAAAGAAGAATTGTTCCAGCTAAAAATGTGACACATTTCTCTTTTTTTTTTTTTTTTTTGTTAATTTTAACTTGTGGGAGAGAGGAAAACAATCAACTTTTAACCCTATGAAATAATTCTCTGTTTTTAAGCCATTTAAAAAGAGAGAGAGAAAATGAAGTCTCAAAGCAGAAAAAACATCTGAAGCCTATCATGGATTCCTAAGCCATCCAGTAGCTTCCAGCAGCAGATTGCTGAAGGCATTTTAGCAAACAGAAAACAAAACTTACTTCACACAGCTGTTCTTTCAGCTCAGATATACTGCATAGACGCTGCAAATATCAAACATGCTGCCCAGTACCAGAGCATGTAAAAGCCATTGTACAAGGAATGGGATTTTTGCACGGAGTTGATTACAGGAGGAAATTCAGAAGCTGTGTGTTTTGTTTTTTTTCCCTCTCGTTGCTTCTTTTACATAGTTTTTGTTTTTGTTTTCTTTTTTTTCCCCACTTACAGAGACTCCGTGCCTATTTCATGACAGCTTCCCCCTGATTTGTACAGGTCCTCAGGCACCTTCAGCTGTGATTTCTCCTTGGAGTGAATCGCCTATGTTTATCTTGGACCTTCAGGCTAAAATATTGCTAGTTACAGCTTGTGCCCCAGACATGGGCAGTGCTTTTAGTCTCTTCCACTCCCTTGGCCAGTTCACACTGGATTTTAGCTAGTGTAGGTCATGGATGTTGACAATACTTCTTGCATTTAAAGTGTGGGGAAATGTGTGAGATATGTTCTCTGGGCTCAGGCAGTGGAAATTGGGCCTGCAGGCCTACACAGAATCGTAGAATCATTGATCTTGGAAAAGCTCATTAAGGTCATCCAATCCAAACATCAACCCACCACCACCATGCCTGCTATGCCACCATCATGTTACTCTATGCACTCAGTGCTATGAATCTCCTTAAAGGACATTTGAAAGGAATGAAACTCACTTCACATTCTCAGAGAAATACTGGCCTTGAAACCCCGTCGCTCTTTTATTTTTAGCTAACTGCTTTCTCCACGTCCATCCGCATCCAACAGTACGTGATGGATTTCCTAAAGCTCTCTCCAATTGCAGCAATCCAATGGGTCTCAAAGCTGCTCTGGTGTGGAACAGAAATCTGAAATGACAGCGTTTATTAGAGCAGCTCAGACAGCAGCTGCTGGGGTGACAGATGCCCTTCTGGTGGACTGGAGCTCCTTCTGCTGGGCAAACAGCACCATGCCAGAGTGCTGGCCTCCAGCTCTGAAATCTGAGATGGCTTTTTCTGCTTTCTCACAAACTATCAGACACAAAGTCTGGCCTGTGGGGCGTTTCTTCTCTTTTCTTCTTCTCCCATAGAAAAAATAATCAAAACTTCATAGCTACACTGCAAATAATATTTACGATTGCTACTGATGCCATTTATTCATCATCTTTCATTAACAATATTTAGAAGAAAATGAAAATGTTCCCTTTGACCACTTCAAAAAATGGGGCCAAGTCTGGGGAGCAGTAGTGCAGCTGCTTAACAGCTGTACTTGACAAAAAAGAAGTCGGAGATGTAGAACATCATAGCTGGCTTGCATCAAGAGGAAGCTCCTCTTTTAGGTGCTGAAAGCTTGGTTCATCTCTAATTCATTCCAGATATCTTCATGGCATCCTTCTATTAAAGACTTTCCATGTGAACGCTTGCACTGCTGTTATTGTTTATTACAGTCATTCCCGTTGAGATGTCCTGATGCAGTAAGTTGTACAAGTGCATCATCCCCGGAATCAACAGCCTGATGGACAAGGAGAGGAACAAAAGCAAACCCAGCACCCAGCTCCTCACCCTCCTGCCTCCTGCTGTGCTACTGACAGATTCATTGCCAGCCCAGATTAACACCACTGCAAAGCTCAGCCTGCCACTGAGCAGGGTGGTAACAACATTTCTTTCTCACTCTTCTGAAGCAACTGCAAGGTCCCCAGATGAGTTTCAGAGTAGCAATAGCAGGCAAATGTGTTTGGTATGGTCAGATCTCAACACCAACTAGAATGAGCTATAGATGTCAGCCCCCATGCAATGTTACGCAGTCCCAGTACATCTTCCTTCTTCCATTTCTTTGCTCTGTGAATAGCTGTTGATGGCATCCAATGACTGGGAGTTGTGTTCCCAGTGGTGCTTGCTGTACTCAGCCCAGGTCTGCTCCAGCCCTCTGCTTGATTTATGAAGAACAAAAGCATTGCAACTGCCAAAGCTAATCTTGAAAGAGAAGTCAGAGAAAGGCTTGCTGAAAAGCCAGGGAAGCCTCTGCTTTCCTGTCAAGTGTGTGCACTGTTGGAACAGGCTGGCTTGTCTTTTGTTTTGACTTTCTCAAGGTACTTCACCTTGAGGGGATCCTTGTGCTCTTCTTGGAAGAGAGAAGGAAATACTAGAAGGGACAGAGCAAGGAAAAAGAGCATGAGGAAAACAGAGGGGATGGGACAAAGATGAATTGTTACTGATGGATCTGTGGCCTCCCTACACAATATCTCCAGGACGTGACACTGAGATACTGATCAGGGCATTTTGCTTCACGTTTGAAAGGGAGGTTCTGTGCTGGGTGCTGTACCCATAAAGGAGAATATTGTTTCCATCCCAAGAAGGAGCAATCAATATAGTGATTTATTTAATCTTCTATTTTATGATGTCTGCATATCCCCAGAGACTGTAGAAAGAAGTTATTGCCATTTCTCAAGCAAGCTAGCTGACTTACAGGATTTAGATTGGCAAAAGGAGTTGTGATTGACAATTTCTGCCCTCCTTTTTTAAATCGAGAACCCTTTGCTGATCACAGAATCATAGAGTGGCTTGGGTTGCAGGGACCTCAAAAAAACATCAAGCTCCAACCCGTCTGCTGCAGGCAGGGCCACCAACCTCCACATTTAATACCAGACCAGGCTGCCCAGAGCCCCATCTAATCTGTCCTTGAACAACTCCAGGGATGGGGCATCCAGAACCTCTCTGGGCAGCCTGTTCCAGCATAACACCATTCTGTCTGTAAAGAACTTCCCCCTGATATCCAACCTAAATCTTCCCTCTTTCAACTTAAAACCATTTCCCCTTGTCCTGTTATTATCCACCCTTGTAAAGTGTCGCCTCCTCTCCTGTTTGTAGGCTCCCTTTAGGTACTGAAAGACTGTGATGAGGCCTCCCTGCAGCCTCCTCTGGTCTTGGTATGGAATTTCCTTGAGTGCCCTTCTCTTGAGTAGAATCTGAGAGATATGATGGCAAGTCTCCATGTGAGTGTTTATATCCCCACAGTCATTAAAGAGCACATGAATCCCCACTCCTAATACACTGAGGTGGCACCCAACTGCCACTCGGATGTCGTGAGTTGGAGACAAGGTGCTGAGTTGCCAGAGGAAAAAAAGGGAGAAACAGGAAAAGGCAAAGGAATTCCAGGTTCGTTACAAAAATCCTCACAGTTCATTGTTAAAATCACCCTTCTGAACTGATCCTACCATTGAAATTAACAGCTGTTAAAAAATTCCTGTTTGAAACTTAGCTTATAAATGGACCTGTCTGCTGGATGCTGTGTGCTGCAGGTGAGCTACACTAAATTAACTGACAGGCTAAAGATCCTGCACCGAGGGCTGGAGCCTGGTGGGGGGCTTGGGACATAAAAACAGCCAAATGGGTCCCACCAAACATCCACCTAACGCAATATCCTATTTCATAAAGTTGCAAGTACCAAATGAATGCAAGAATGTGGTGAGCATATGGCAATGCTTCCATCAAATACTCTCACAGTCTATAACAATTTCTGCCCATGGGAGTTCCTAAGCTGGACACAGTTGCTGTGCATTTGGTATCTTAATGATTTTCACTGGTTTGTTTAATTTCTCTATGATCTCATGAAAACTTTCTGCATCTAAAGCATGCAGTGAGGGAGTTCCACAGCTTCACTACCCACATAGTGAACCTATGCCCATGCCCTTGTAGGACAAGCTACAGTCTTCTCTTGTTTGTGCTGAATTTGCCAATCTGCTTGCCAGTGTTATCTCATGCCTCTTATATCTTCTACAGGGACAAATGAAAATTAAGCACCTCAAACTAAGGAGTTCCCGAATTTTTCATTTGAGTGAGTGTTTCCTTATGTATGTCCCTGTTAAATTACAGCCCACTGCAGTTAATTCATTTGATCATTCATTCAGTTATTTATTTATTAACAGAGCATCCCACAATGCACCCAAGGTCATTTGAATTTTAATCCTGTTTCAGAACATACTTAGCAATCCAAAATAGCTTCATATCCTCCACAAGGGATCCGTTCCTCTTTTACCAACCATGTCCTGTAGGGAAGTGCAAATAACACATCAGAGCCAGCACGGATGCCAGCACATCCCAGTTTAATGCTTGCATCCGTTTTGAAAGCTAACCCTTTGTATCTACCCAAAAACTTAGTAGAGCTTTTTTTTTTTTGGTCCTGCTTCCTAGTTTTGCTTGGGTCCTATTTTCCTTTCTTGCTTGAAAGATGAGAAACAGCATTTAGAGCCTTATACAGGTGGTATCCTCTGTTTCTCTGCCATGCTCAAGGTTTCTTAGTCTTATAGTAAACTAAGAGCTTCTGTCTGCCATAGAACCTGTCAAATTCTTGTGATGATTCCACAGCCTAGAAACCACCTGGTACTACTGGAACAATTGTTTTCCAAAACAAGGTGGCCACACGTGGTCTACCTCCTACAGAGAGCCACAAAAACTTCCCACAGTCTGCCTCGGTCGGTTTTGTACTAAGGGACCTTCCCATTCATGAGTAACTTAATGCACTGGATGTAGCCTCCAAATATGCTACAGTGAGATCCATAATTTCTGAATGCTTACAAAAAAAAACAAACAAAAAACAAACAAACAAAAACCAACCAACCAAACAAACAAAAAAACAGTCTAATTAGCCTAAAAGCTTGTTAGGGTCCTCTTTCTTGCTTCCAGGCTGGATTCATATCCCTTTTCCATTAGCATCAGCATCCTAGCCTCACATAACAGGTCTTATCAGGCTGTCCTAACAGCTCATTTCTCAGCAATGCTGCTCCAAACTACCTGTCTCTACATTTTCATGCCATGGTGGAGGCAGGAGACTCACCAGGCATGGTCCTGTCTTTACACAGGTATGGAGAAATACGCTTCAAGTTGTATTTTTGGTGATGTGCTGAGGAAGAGCTTGGGTCACTCAGTGGGGCACAGTAAAGGGTCTTGAGAGTGCAATGTCACGGGGGTTCCCTTGGGCAGGAGGTCCTCAGTGAGCTCTTCTCACTTCTTATTACTTCCTAATGCTCTCACCCTTTTCCAGATTCCCAAGTAGGTGTCCTGGACATGGTCGGTCTGTGGATCAAGGTTAGAGCTGACCCAGTGCAATGGGGCTTGCACCTGGAGGGTGGCTGCCCTCTGACTGCAGGAGATGCTGAAGCCAACCATGGTGAGTCTCTCATGTAACCTGGGAGAGTTTACACATCCAAAGGGAGCTCTTAGTTTGTGCTTTCTGGTGACTGGCTTAGCTGAACCTGCTTTTACGATGTTCTTTTTGGAAGAACTGCCTATGAGTAACTGTTGATTTTGCTGTAGCCCTGGACACCGCTTGTTTATTTAAACTTCCCTTGGGTGAGGTGACCTTCTTGCATATCAGCTGCAAAGTTGACAAGTTTATCTCTCACCACTGATTCAGCCCTCTATTCTCACAGGCAAAATCCTGTCACATGCTGTGGGAATTTGTTTAGCATGACAGTTTATCCTACATATTCATCATCTTCAGCTTTCAGCTGCGGTGAAAGTCATCCTTTCAAGAGCAAGCAGAAGGTAAGGGTGGTGAGGCTCTCACACGGGTTGGACAGAGATGTGGTGGAAATCCTGTCCCTGGAGTCACTCGAGGTCAGGATGGATGGGACTCTGAGCACCTGATGGAGCTGTGGGCGCCTCTGTTCATTATGGGGTAATTGGACCAGATGGCACTTAAGGGTCCCTTCCAGCTTAAATGATTCTGTGTGATACTGAGATGAATGTCTCTCTGGGTATAGGGAGCCTGCTGTTCTCCTCTGCACTGCAGTCTTCACCTTGGACCAGCCTTATCATTTATGAACTTCATTTCTGCTTCTCTCATTGGTTTGCATAGGGCTCAAAGAACAGAGGAAGAGGAGATCAGAGGCCTTATCTCTCTTATGAACTGTTTTCATTACTTGCAGAAGAATTGTAAACTTCAGACCTGTTTCCTAAAAAACAAATACAAGTCACCAATTTATTTCTACTACATCAGAGCATAAATCAAGATTGGGCCTTGGTGCTTTCAGCCTTGAGTACTTAAATAGAGAGATGAACACTTTCTCTTTACAATTTTGTGAGGCACTTGCTAATGGAACAATCAAAACAAGTTGGGATGTGAGTGGTCCAGAAATGCTGTGGCTGATGCTGAAGTGGAAAGTATGTCTTGTAGGTAAGCTGTGAGAGAGAGCCCACTAGACAGCCTAATTGAGTACCCTTTCCTCTGTCACAGAGACCCACGTTCAGCTAACTGGATGACTTCAGTCACATCAGTGAGCTACTCCCAGCATACAGCTTAGAAACTAGGAGGGTTTCCAAAACCTTACAGTTTGCATGCAGATGTATGAGCCCAGTTGTGCGCACTGTGCCCTGTGTGCACGTGAAAGGTTCTCCATGAAATGGCTGCTCCATGAAAGGTTCTTTTCCTTCATCTCCAGCATAAGAACTCTGTCTTTGACCCTGAAGAGCCCATATGGTTGGGACCACAAAGAGCAACATAGGTTTTAGGAGACAAAATTGTCTTAGTTTGCAGTGTGGGTCAAACCTGAGGCTCTCAGGATGGTGATGAGGCACTCAAAGCCATGGGGTGCAATAGCAACAGCCCTGCAGCCTTTCAATAGGGCATTATTATATTAATGGGGAAACCACCCACCCGTGTTTTCTAAGCCACTGCTGCCTAGTTACAACACAGGGAAAATGTACAAGGCTTCATGAGCCCTAGCACATTTCAGCATCCTGCAGCCACAGTATTCCTCAAAGGCAGGTTTTCATCCAGCAGTCTGGAATGCTATTGGATTTAATTCTCTGTTTCCATGTTTGAAAGGCTCTGAAGGGAGTGTTAGCTTCCCAAGTTGAATTGGCTCTCACGTCCTGTGGTCATTTCTTAATTCCCCAGGAATGGCCTTTGGTGGCAGTATTTCTAACATCCATGTGAACAACTTCTCACTTTCCTCACTCTGGTTTTCCTGTTTGTGACTGAATTCCAGGCAGTTTTCCTCAAAGAATACATTTCCAAAAACAACTACCTTGGGCAAGCAAAGAAGAACCAAAAATACAAAGAAAAATTTCTTCATGCTCAGATCATCCTTTTGGCAGCGTCTCAGCTCCATTGCAAAACTCATATATCTTTCAGCATTCCTGGCCAAAGACTTTCTTAGAGAGCTATTAGAGTGCTTAGATAGAGAGCTTAGAGTGCTATTCCACCACATGGATATTTGCAAAGAGATGACTTGAAATACGTTACGAAAATCTACATGGTGCACCAGGGAGTCCAGGTATAACACATCAAGATACTTAAAAATGGGTAACATAGAGATAGTACCCAGGGAAAGGATTTTTGGGAAAGTAAGCAGTACGGTAACAAAGCCTACAGTTGATCCCATAGGTGTCTGTTGTAGGATAAGAAAAATCACCCTCTAAACTCCAATAAAAGGAGAAAGGCAAAATAGCATCAGATGATGAATTCTTAGATGTCTAAGGTGAAGATTCAGGGTTCCTGAAGGAAATTTCAGAAAGCAATTGGTATTGGACCTAAAACAGGCATCTAGAATAAGTCACATGAACCACTGAGTTCCTGCTCTTCTCTACTGTCCAGAGAGGTACATGGATGCCCAGCTCAGACAGATATATCTAATTGTCTTTTAACTCATCTAGGAGAAACCCTGTATATTCACCCAGATGAATAGTCCTATCTGGCTCTTAGAGAGTGTTTAAAAGCCAAATTATTAATGAAATGCCTTGCTGTTTGATTTTTTTTTACTTGGGCACAACATAAATAATGCATATCCAAAAGATGGACATGAAAGTCAGAGGAAAGGGTGAGTTGATCCCAAGACACTGTTGAGAGATAATATGAATTTTGCCATCCATCTCTGCCTGCTGCAATCCCAAACAACTTATGGCCTTGTTTATATGTCCTGACAGAAACAGTCTAGGAAGAAAGAATGAGAACAATAGACTGTGATGATATCTGTGGTTCCTATGAAAAGGAGAGAAGCAAACTGCCCCCTCTGTCTGCTAAGAACAGAGAAGGTCACAGGTTTGGAAAGCACCTCTCAAAACTCATGTAAAATAAAAGGCTCACATTTTTAGTGGTGGTGTGAGAGAAGAGCTTCAGTGGCAGTGAGGAAGGGAAGGGAACAAAGTATTGGCAGTTAGTTGTAGAAGGCAAAAAAAAAATCCATCAGGAACGTTTAATCCTGATTTAATTTTGGAGTTTCTTTCCAGTCCTCTTTTTCTCTGACTCTTTGAAATATCTTCCAGATTTCTGGTCTGTCTTCATTTTATTTTTTGCTGACTTTCCTGATACTGTTATTTTTTTTCTGTTTAGACCAACATATCCCAAAGGTGTCTTTTAGCTTAAAATGCATATCCACAGAATTAAAGTATCCAAACCATGAAAATAGTCACTCCTTTTCAACTTCAGTGAAATTTCTGGCTCCTACTAACTCCCTCCTAAACATTACTAGCATTTAGAATTTTACAAGGAGGTTGTTTAAGGAAAAGGTCTTGAAAATTTAAGGTGTATCTGTTATCATGCTTTTCTAAGTAGATATTTGAAATAGAAGTTATGAAAACGATGGTAGAAGGTGTCTCAAATGACTATGTTTGAATTGTGGAGGGGAAGGTTAAGAGGCTGTATAAATTTCAGATATGCCACTGGAATGAAGAATTATTTCTGGATTCTCTGAGATTCCCATAGCAAAGATGAGCTGTATAAAGATCTCCTCCCCATCTAATTAATACACTTTGGATCCCAGTGGGTTGGAAGTGATGCTCACTGGCATAATGGGATGTGGGGAACAATTTGCATTTGGCACCGGAGAAGGCATCTGTTTTTTGTTAATTGGATAACAAGGCAGGAAAGCTATCTGATGTGTTAATTTGTTGGTCTGGCATGTGTTGAGATGGGGCAAATGAGGATGTTCTGGCACTGTGCGGTTAGGAAATCTTCCCAAATCATTTGTGAGCAAAGGCAGTTTTAACAGGGAAGATCCTTATGGTTTGTAAGGTTATGGTGACCGAATGGTGATATTAAAGTAGGATTGTATGGGCAGACATGTAGCATGATTCCAGATGATAAAGAGAAGCAATAGATATGCAAGATTCCCTTACAGAGAGAAAGGGATATAAATGCACAAAAGTTGATGTTCAGCTAAATAAAGAGGGTATTGTGACACACGTACCTCTTAATTGCTGCTGATAATATAGAACCAGTAGTTTAGGTATTAAAATGATGCAGTTCATTTGGGCTTTCATTTTATCATATTTTGAGTACCTGTTACTTACCCTGTTTTGCCAGGTTAAGAAGATGGAAAGTTTAAAAGGGATGGCATACTCCCAGGAAGGTTTTGCCTTGTGTAAGTGCTTCTTTCATTGGATTTACATAGAACACTAACTTTACTCCTTGATTTCTATTTCAGTAACAGGGTCATTTTTTGCAATAATCTGAATAGAACTAACCACAAACGTACCTGTAAAAACAGGAAAAATTAAGCATCACTTTCAGTGTAAGGTAGTAATCTACCTCCAGCAGCTCTCTAGCCCAAGCTTTGATATCCTCTTTTATATTTAAAGGGATAAAAATGTTTTGACCTGGTTTAGATATTTCTGCTAGGAGGAGATGAATTTCACTTTGACAGCAGTGACGATGGTAACTTAGAGCCTTTACAGATGCCAAGCCTGCAGTCTGAATAGATAATTTACTCATATGCACTTGTAAATTGTGACCACATCATCCCTTTGTTTTCTTCTGAGAAACTAGATGTGCTCAGTTCTGTGTTAAGATATCTCTGATTCATCAACATTTCTTGAAAATGGACAATGGGTTGGAAAGCAGAATTGCAGTGATAGCCATAATTTAGTTCAAAGAGGCAAAATAACATCGTATTGCATATCTCCTGGGGTTTCACCGGTGTTTCTGTGCATAGCAGCTCTTGAGTTGATTTAAAAAGGTGAAATGATGCAGAAAAGGAAACTCTGCTTATTATTTAGTGACGTCTATTTCAATGATAGCAGATAAACATAGCAAGCATTAACGTTTTGGACTAAAATCAAAAGCAGAGAATCTTTGGGGAATTCCTCCAGCAGACATTCTGCTTGACAGAGACGACAGCTGTGATTGAATGATAAATTAAAGATGTAAGTTCTAGCCTTGGGTTTGTCAGCATTTTTCAGCATGACAAAAGGTCATATGAGATGGGAGACACTGCATATCTATAATGTACATCTCTGTCAGGGCTAGGAGTGCATTAATAGGACTAAATTCCACCAGCAGCCGCCTCACCTGGGATCTCAGCCCTCTGCTTCCTGATCCCAAAACTCTGTTTAAATACAGTGAAAGCATCCCCAGCCCAGGCTGTGCTTGTCCTTAGCTCGTGGCTAGTTTTGGCCTCATGGAGCAGCCCTGATTCTCTGCTCCCTGCCATCTTCACCCAAGCTGGTCATAAGCTTTGTGTAATCAACAGTGAGAAACAGAGTGCCATTCATCTTGCCATTAAATGGGTGCCAAAAACATTTCAGACAATTTGAGCTTTCTGATTAATTTTTCTTCTCAAACTTCAGATACAGCTGTACGTTTTGCAGGTGGGATGTAGGTGAAATGCTTTCCAGATTTTGAATATGATCAAAAGATTGAATCAACTAGAGAACACTACTTAATGCATTATTTTTTTAAATTATATAGGTCATAGCAACAGCCCAGCATTGCATTTTCAGTGCAGTGATGTTGTCAAAAATGATGTGTTTAGCATAAGCCACCATCAGAGAGAGACACTAAGAGTGCAAAGTCTTTTTCTGTGATTGTGATTGTGACAGTTCTTACAATCGTGGGATCACACACTTCAACTCTTTAGTCATAACTTTACTCACTAACTGTAAAAATTTATTCTCAGTCTGTCTGAATGATGAGTTTTTCAGGATGTGGACCATCATTCACTATATGGCCTGTAATGCTCTTATTCTTCTCTGAAAGAGTTCTGCAAATAAGGAGGTGATCTTTTTCTGATCAGAAATGGAGCTAAGCAAGGAGCAGAGTGTGGGCAGGAGTCTGGCATGACTGCAGATGACAAAGAGTAGCAGAAGATGCACAGGATGTCCCTCCAGAGAGGAAGGAGAAGAGGTCAGAAATGATGAAGTGATTCCTCCAAACTGTTCTTCAGATGGATAATAAATGTCAAAGAACGGTGAAGTATCAGGAGACGTGGAAAGAGGAATGGAGAAGATACTAAATACTTGGAAAAGCAACAACAGAAAAGGAAAGGAAAGGAGAAAAAGGCAAGGGAAGGCAAGGGAAGGCAAGGGAAGGCAAGGGAAGGCAAGGGAAGGCAAGGGAAG
>JAPSGF010000080.1:1650521-1719277 GCA_035772895.1 Perdix hodgsoniae | reverse complement strand
AAGAAAAGAAAAGAAAAGAAAAGAAAAGAAAAGAAAAGAAAAGAAAAGAAAAGAAAAGAAAAGAAAAGAAAAGAAAAGAAAAGAAAAGAAAAGAAAAGAAAAGAAAAGAAAAGAAAAAGAAAGAAAAAGCCACTGACCTGGAAGCCACCAAATCAAGCTGTTTACAAAGTATTTGAAAGAGAGATCTGTTGACTCATCATGGATACTATGGCAGGCTGCTTTTTACATACCACTTCTATGACAAATGCCTTCAGACTTTGGTTGTTTCCCAGCAAACACTGTGTTGGGAGGGGAAGAAAGAGTGCATGATGCTAAAAGAAAGATACTAAACAATTGGATGAAATGCTTTTTAGATAGCTTTTAGGTACTGTGTTTATCTTCCTACCTCATAAAATTAATTTTCCAGGCCTACACCTGTTCAATGAACCTGTTCTCTTCCTGGAATTTCTCCACACTTTGAGTGTCTGAACTTTGCTGCCAACTGATTTCCTTAAGAAAGCTCATGCCTGCCTCCTGTCTTTCCCCAAAGGAGAATTTACTATCAAGTCATTGAGAACACAGGTGTCAACTCTTCCAAAAGTAGTAGAGCTAGATGATGGCATAAACATACTCCAGCATCTATAGTTCTTGGCAAAGAAAGGAGCTACCAACCATGTCAGACAATGCTATTTCCCTTGTTTGAATGACTGGGTCTTCAGATACATCTGGGTCAATTGAGGGCAAAATTTTGATAGGTTGCTGGAAAAAGATTTGATTTTGCAATATAGTCAATCATGACCCACTCAATGGGAGAAATTTTATAATTTGTTAAGCATGTAAGTGCATTCACAGCAGAGCCTTCCCATTAATAATCAGACAGAAACTGTAAAGAACCTCTAAAATAGTATTTTCATTCGTTAGCCACTATTTTGTGTGTGTATGTGTCAGCTCACTAATATATTCAATAAACATGCTCTAAAAAGATGTCACAAGTCTTTTATGAAATAGCCTAATGAAACTCATTCCTTGCTTATTTTGAAACAGTTGGTAAACAGTATGATCTGAATTCTTTTCCTGCTGCCACCTTGAAATTACGAGGCCAAGACTGACATCCAAGATATTCTTGGAAAGGTCAAAACTTGTTACAGGATTTACTTTAACAAAATGTGACTTAAATTCAACTTTGAAAACCAATTGAAATGTTTCCTAGCTCTGTCCATTTGAGTTGGCAGAGACATGAGCACACATAATGTACGCATCATAAAAACTGAGGCATGTATAAAAGCTTATATTTTACCAATGTTTCGACCAAGGAATGATCCTAGTTTTACTTCTACTTCTGCATTTGTAACTTTCCCCAGAAAGTCATGGTTTACATTTGGAAGTCCACTTCTTTTCCTATAAATTTCAGGAGCTAAAGGATAAGTTTTTTACTAGAAGAGTGGTGAGGTGCTGGCACAGGCTGCCCAGAGAGGTTGTGGATGCCCCATCCCTGGAGGTGTTCAAGGCCAGGTTGGATGGGGTCCTGGGCAGCCTGATCTAGTATTAAATGTGGAGGTTGGTGGTCCTGCCTGTGGCAGGGGGGTTGGAGATTCATGATCCTTGAGATCCCTTCCAACCCTGGCCATTCTGTGATATATAAAACATTGGTCACCATGCCCATGAAGATCATGGAAAGATTAAAAGAAGAATATGAAGTTTTAATATCTTTCTTATTCATCTTTCCAAGATAATGTTGCAAAAAATCAGCTCCTCCAGCATACGGGAATGTGAAATGACCACAATGATTGGGTACAAGAGTGGGATATCTCCAATCCAAATTCAGCTGGCTAAGATGTAGGTATCTGCAAATGTGCCAGACACCTTAGGTATGCTTTGTAGTCCAGAGATAAATAAGATATATCAGATTTATTTTACTAGGACAAAATAAACTGATCCTCAGACTCCCTACCTACTGGATGAGATATCTGCTTAATATGTCTATGTTTTAGGTTGAATATAGATTTAATTCGATGTACTTTACTTGTTGCTGTAATTGCAAATAGCAGGTCAATTCTTTCAGCCTGGTAAGAGAAACAATTATAATCACTAATCCCAGTCATTAACACTACATTGCTACATTAGTGAATGAACTGAGCTGAATCTGAGAAGTCCAACTATTCTGCAGAGCAAAATGACAGAAAATTCAATAAAGTATCTGAACTGAGATTTTGAGTCATGCAGAATGTATAATACAAGTTGCTAGCAACATGTAAAGTGATTCATTCTAAACAGAAGCTACTGCTGAACCAAGGTCAGCCTTCAAAATGAAATCTTCCTTGTTTGTTTTTAAATACAAAGAACACTCAGGGGTGCAAGTGAAAATACAGATCTGTATAAATTATATCTTCATCCCACCTCTGCACATTCTCATTCCCAAACAGTAGTGTCATTAGTAAGAATACATAGGGTGACTAAATATCACAGAGTCACAGAATGGCCAGGGTTGGAAGGGACCTCAAGGATCATGAACCTCCAACCCCCCTGCCACATGCAGGGCCACCAACCTCCACATTTAATACTAGAGCAATATCTGCTCCTTCTGCCTTAACCTCCAGTGTGCAGGGAGAGGCAAGAGCATCCTGGTCTCTCAGCCAAAGTGTCAGTGCACCAAGAGGACAACAGAAATGCAGCTGTGGCAATTTGCACTATCAGAACCAGACAATTTGCACTGGAGAAGCAAATCTAGGAATTTTAGGTCCATCTCTCTCTCGTCTGCCTGCTCTTCAACCAACTTGCTTAGCTGAGAAGTCTAAATATCATTATTCCTGACTACAGTCAACAGTCTGACAATGAAACCTCACAAAGGAACTCTTTCTTTCAACAGAGGAACTTACAAAACTTTAAGGAGTTACAGAATGGCCTCTCTGAAGAGTAATTATGACTGAGCTTAGCCTGTGGCCTTTCCTTAAGAAGCAGAAGATACCCCAAGACCCATTTTCATTGCCTTCCCTTATTCTGAGTGTATCAAGAGATACACCTCAGCCACCATCTTTTCAAACACCATTCTCATTCCCAAGGAGAGATGTGTTCCCCCCCCCACTAGGAAACATCCAATATTTGGAAGCAATATCTATGTGTGAAGCTGATAACTGTAGAAAAACAAACAGAAAACTGACAAATTAACAGTTCCAACTTGTACTCATCTGAAATCTTTTGGACCCGCTTAATGTTAAAGCCCCTTTCAGAAATCTAATTCTACTAGGACCCTAATTATTTAAGCAGCAACCTGCCCTCCCTTTCCTGAAGCCCAGCTGTTGCTATTACCAGGGAGGTAACTATGGCTATGGGGTCCAAACCACAGATTAATCTGAGCCAGTATCTTGTTTCCATAAATGGCCATTTCCAAAAGCAAATACCTCAGAAAGAGTATAAGAATAGGCAAAGCACGTAGTGATAATACTCCAGATATTCTCCCAGCCTCCAAGAATTTACAGCTCAGTACTTCCTGAATCCTGGAAGCCTGTCTTTCTATGTGATCATTTCCCATGGATGCCACTTCTGTGAACTCACTCAGTTCACCCCTGAGTCTGTATCAATTCTGAGTATCCAAAACATCCTCTGGTGAGGAGCTCACGTAGATAGGAAGAATAGGAAGCGTCCTTTAAAGCAATAACCCTGTTTGGCTGTAATGAAATAAATTTTTTATCTTGCAAGAAAGAGAGAAGAAAAAGTTTCTATTCTGACAGAAAATAAACAAACCAAACCCAACAAAATTTATGGATAAAAAGTCACAAAGAAGGAGGAGGAGATTTGGAACTGAGGCTGCCTATATGACACGAAGTAACAGGTATCTTTGATGGGCAGGAGCAACCAGTGCCAAAGTGATGCTCCTTGGCTTTAACACAACCCAGCTGGGCACAGTGCCCTGTCATTGAGCTACTCCCTTGTGAGCCAGTGATGCCCAGATTTGCCCTCTGCACTAATTAGCAAAGGTGATTCTTGGCATCAGTCTCCTTCATGTTGCACTGAGAGGCACAAGGAGGCTCTGTGGGATGCCCCTGGGCTGCTCCATCCCCATCTACTCCTGCAGCAGATGCAAAAGCACAAGTTCTGCGCAGCAGCAAAGCTTATTTCATGCTCCTTCAGCTGTAATTCCTTCCTTTTCTATGCATCTCTGACCAAGGTCATGGAGAAATGATAACAGCTGTATCACAGGAAACATAGCCACGCTTTGACTTTTCCTCCCTTCTTGGGAACAGGGAGGTGCAGCTGTCACTGAAATGAAAATTAGGCACACCAAGCAGCCTCCCATTTTGACCTGGATCCTGCAGAGAGTCTGGGGCAGATCCAGGAGCTGAGCCCAGCTCATCTAAACGCATAAAAATGCTTTAACCTCTCAATGAGGAGAAGGACACAAAGGTTTCTTGGGTCTTCCAATGTGCAAAGCATCTTATGGCTCTCCCCTTCTGGAGGCTGAAGAAGCCTCCTGGATCCATGGCAAGCACAATGTGATGTTGAGGCAGATGTATTGCACAGCACGCAGCTTGCCTTACCAGACCTTGGCAAAGGAAGAGATGCGAAATGCCTGTAGGAGAACCAAGCCATGGTGTATGATTCCGTGTGGCCAGCATGGTGCAAGGCTGGTCCAGAGGTGTCATGGTGCGGCAGCTCAGAGCTGCTGTCTGCCTCTTTGGGATGTACTGAAGAATTGAGCTTAAAAAATACTGTGTTATCCCTCCTTGCAGAGACACCAGTGTCTCCTAGAAGCTTCCTGGCACCTCACAGAGGAAGATAGGATTCTCTCATCTCTTTCCTTGAAAAGCTGTACCTCATGTACCCTCCTTTGGGTACATGAGAGGTGCTGAGACCTCCAGACTGGGCATGCATCCCAGACGATTGTGAAATTGATTCAGAGAAATCTGTGCAAGCCAGGAGGGTTTGAGTAAACAAGGTGTCAGAAGTCACCAACTTTTTCCACCTGTCCCCACCCTTAGCTGACTGTTCACGGCCAGGTCACCTCAAGGAATGCTGTGCAGATGCATCCTCCTTTCTCAGGAATAACAAACACCTCTGAGGTGGTTTCTTTTCAAGGCCTACAAGGGCAATTCCTCATGAGAGTGTGTTTTTCACTTCTTGACTCATTTCCTGTTTTTCTGCCAAGGAAAGAGAGCACCTGGTGACCAGAAAGTGCCAAAACTTGCATCTTTGGGTTTTGGAGGAGGGTGTGGTGAGGGTTACTGATTTCCCTGGATCACCAGGCATCTCCACTTGCCAGGAAAAGCACCACCTGATCTACTGGCAAGGGGAGAAGATGCTCAGAGGTTTGAAGCTCTTTGTAACCTTCTCAGATACATCCCAACCCCACCAGTTCCTGGAAGCCTGAGACTCAAGGGCCATACTCTAGATTGCATGAAAGAATGGCACCTATCACACTGCAGGATGGAGTGCCACCCTAGTTTCCCCTAGCCCAAACCAATGCTGCATGAACGGCATGTGAACTGGGAAACCAGACGGAGGTGTGTTATCCTCCCCAGTGCTGGGATGCCCACCTGCCAGCCCCCTGGCAATGACTGTGAGTGTACCAGAACAGTGTGATACGAATACCCAAATCAAGGACCTCAGTGGGCAGCATATGGTAGCAAATCTCAGGATAAGTTTTTTCTGGCTTAGCATGGGAGGTGTTACGAACCTCCTGCTTCAGGAGGAAGAGGTGGGAGAGAGGAAATTGGTTTTCTTTTCCTCATGCAATGACAGGTGCTATAGACACAACTCTCATTGCTCCTAACCCTTCATGGTCACACCAGAATCTTCCAGAATCACACAGATATCTTCCTCTTCTTCTCCATCTGTTACAAAAATACCTCCTTAAGCAGTGCCAGTGGGCTCAGCTTGGATATCCATATGAGGAGCCAAAGGAAAGGCAGAATTAGACAGGATGGCTGTTATTAAATGGCTGTCCCACCATGTGACTCAAAGCAAACATTCTCCAAGCCTCCCGAATAACGAGAGGCTGTTAGTGCCAGCTAATTAGCAGCAAGCTAATGGCTCAGTTGCTGGAGCCCCTGGCTGCAAGTAAATTAAGAAAGAACAAAGGAAATGAAATCTACTGAATAGGAAAGTTTATTGGGGGTGGTAGCACAGGACAGTTCCAGGAATAAACTTAATAGGCTTAGTAGTATTTAGGTGTAGCTAACAAGAGCTGAGGTTCACATGCTGCTTGCTAATTTATTCCATCCTCTTGACTAGAGGCAAGGAGAAGGGACAGAAAATGAGGAAATTTTTGGAGTGGAAGACAAGCAAACATTATAATGTCTTCAGAGAAGATAAGCTACTTCAGGAAACATTTAGACATTTACTTCCAACCAGTTCTTTCAAGAAAAGTGAAGCAAACTTGAAAGGGAAGCTGGTCATCAGTTTGGGCACTGATGGAGGACTTAAAGCTTTGGAATTGGTCTTTCCGTCTACCATCCTTCCCTATAAACACAAGACAAGTCACCTGGCCCATGCCACCATCACTCTCTGCCCCTGTTCAGCCTCCAACTGCTGCAGAGTTCAGGAGAATGTGATCACTGCAACCACTTTTTTAGGACAAACTTTCCTATAATCTCATTTAGTTTGTAGCCAGTGTTTTCAGTTGGATTTCCTTCCACCTTCTCAATATGTGCATTTTTAAACTATAATAAAAAGTAATATTCTTGTTCCTGACCTTAAGGATTTCTTTCTATTCATTGCCAATTCTTTTTATTCATAATTAGCAAGCAGCCTTCTTGAGATAATTAGCCTTTAAAAAGCATTGTCACAGAAAAGAAACAAGACCAAAGCCCAGATTTCTTTAATCATCTTAAATTCATGACTGCTCCTGGCCTTCAGGTGATCTTGGTCCAGAAACCACTGAGAGTCTGGGCCCAACAGCTCCTTGGGCTGTTCTAAGCCTGAGCACATGAAGATAAATCCATAAACTCTTCCTCCCTTTTAGCCCAGATGAAATCTGTGTTATCAGCCCTTAAGCCTTTACTTCTTCCATGATTTTACACCCTTGCTCAGACCCAGAAAGAAAGGATACAGCAGAAAGAGCATAAATCATGGCAGTGCTCTATCTACTCATCAAATCTGTATGTTTTCCTCCCAGATTCTCTCATTTCAATTGCCATGTATTAAAGCAAAATCTTCTTGGACAATGCATTTAGCTAAATTGCAGCTAATTTTTTTCCTCTCACAGAAGAAAAAGAAAGAGCCATTTCCGCTGCAGGGTCTCTACAGAGTGAAATCTTCATGGGTAACTTTAATTTTTCATTGCTTGTTTAATGGTCAGATAAATGATAATTCATCAGAGACAGATGGAATTTATAAGTCATTTGTTAGCTTGCTTGTTGTAGCGTAGCAGTAATAGTATGTTAGCAGATAAAAAATAATGAAAATTAGGAATATATTTATTTGCTTTGGTCAGGGAGAGAACCCATAATTAAATCTAGTAGCCTAATGAGTTCAAACTAAATGGCTCAGCTATAGTACCTGTCAGTATGCATAGTCTTCAGATGTATGATGTGCTCTGGCTTAGATAACTCTTAATGGGAAAGAAGTGAGCTTTGACCTTGCTGTTGGGGTGGACAAAGACCATGCTCACACAGCTGTGTAACAGATGACAAGTTTAAGCCACATTATCTTGATTGTGTGTTTGAGCTTCACCTCCTCATGGTGAAACACTGCTGTAGGTATGCCTGGTTACACTCTGTCATCCTCAATAGTGAAGGTGGAGAACGAAGGAATTTTTGGTGACAAGTCACCGAAGCTGAACAGTTTTGGTCTTCTTTCTCAGCTCATTCTCACCAAAAGGCCTGTGGTTACATGATCACACCACAGAGCACACTAGCTTCACACTTTCCTATTCTGTGGAACAAAATAAGTTCCTTTTTTATACCGTTAGCAAGGTTCAAATTGACTGGGATGTTCTCAGAGCTGAGCACATCCTGGTTATCATGGTTCGTAGTCTTTTTCTAGGATAGAACAGAGAATGGACTGGGCGTGAACATTCACCTAAACATGACCTTCCTAAACACTGATGTAGAAGATCTTAAAGTCTGCCATACAATTTCCATGTTACTCAATGATTTTGTGAAAACAAATGAGCAGAAAGAAGAGGGAATGAGTCTTAAGGGTGTTAGGCAGATGATTTCCAACGATGGCTGTTGCAACTGAAAAGGTGACAATCTGCAGCAGTCCATCACAACTCTGCAGCTCTAGCACTGCTGTACATAAGGGGTTACCATCACATCTATTTACTTCAGTTCAGCATTTAGAGGTTCAGCTTAAGTTACTGATGAAACTTGACTTCACGTTTGCACAAACTCTTAAAATTATCACAGCTGGAGATATATCAGTTAAGTACACTGGATGAACATGTTTATCTTAAATCATTACAACTGTCTCCACAACTCATCTAAACCTCCAGAACATAAAAGATTTATCTGCTGTCAGAGATGGTAGGAACTTCAGGCATTTAAAGTAGACTCTGCTCCTAGGAAGCTGGTTGATATATTGGGAAAAGACATGGGTAAGGTTTCGTGTGTATTTGAACGTTAAGAGATCTTGCATTTTTTTCATTTTAATTGTGTTGGTTATAAGAGTTTAACAGAAATGAAACCCAAATCAAAAGCACTTACCATTCATTTATCAATCCAGTAATCAATGAAGATTCCCAGAATCACCACAAAGGCAAATGACAGCTCTGATGTCTAAGCATGGATTTAGCCAGCTCTCCATAATCAGCCAAACTGGAAAGCATGGCCCTGTGTACTCACTTTCTCAAAGAAAAGTATTTCTTTACATGGTTCTTTGCTCTGCTCTGATTTGTACTGCTTACTTTTCCCAGAATCAGTTTTCTGGGCCATGGTTAAATCTCTTAAACACTGGGCTGCGGGCTGAGGGCAGTGCACCTGCAAATCAACCAGAAGAATAGTAACACAACAGTCCTGTAAACCCATCCCAGGTGAGCTTGGTGAGTGCAAGACTGGAGGGATTCACACTTGGTACCTATGAGTGATGTTGTTTGGGGTAACACTGCAATGAAAAAGATGCCTATTCATGGTGAGCTCTGAAGTCTGAGAACAGCTGCCCCGCAGGGAATAGATAGAGAGACACTCTGTGCTCTAAGTTCCAGTATGCCCTGCTCCTGTGTGATAATTTCCTTATGGATTTAAGACCTTGTGTTGCTTCCTGTGCTGACATCCCTGCCAAAAAGGGACAGCAGTGTGGGTGTCCAAGACAGACAAATTTACATAACAGGTTGTTCTCCATTGTAATACATGCTTTGCATCACAATTTTCCTCCTCCACTGCTCCCAGCTGACAAAGGCTCCCCCTTAGCAAGCTGCAAAGCAGCCCCTGTTCAGGAATGTCATTACTAGAGGGGCTTTAAAATAAAGCAGGGCACACAAAAATGTGATGACTTGTCAAAAATGCAGGCTGCGAGGTGTTTAAGGCATGAATTTCCTCTTAATGAAGCCTCGCTGAGGGAATATTGCATTCAGCCTAGAGTGCGAGCGATGATGTATCACAAATTTATGGCTGTCCCCCAGCGTTTCCCAGAGTGAGGAAGGGGGCATGAAAATAGCCACACAAGTAAGGGGTTGTAAAATCACTGCCATTCAAGCACTTGCTTGGCCCCAAGCCATATCTGTCAGGGGGTTTCAGAGCATTGGGTTGCAACACAGCTCAGCAGGCGTACCGATTAGATGCAAAACTTGTGCTGATTTCCCACTTGGGTGGGTAGTCCACAGATGGTTTGGGTGGGTAGGAGGGGGACGTAAGACACTGCAGAGAGTTAAACATCATCGTGGGCTGCACTGAAAAGGGGCATGAAGGAATGCACTATAACAGGTTGTCTGTCAGAAAGTTGCCTCCCCCCATTCCCACTAGTCACATTAATTTCTTCTCCCTTAAAATAAATGGCCTGTTATTTCCACCTGGAACAAGACAGAAATAATTGCTTCAGTAATGTGGGATGGGAAGCCTTCCCCTCCCTGCGTATGGACAAAAGAATCGCAGTTTGAATAGGAAGAGTAAGTCAGTCACCATCTTTCATTGGACACGATGCATGGACATTTCAGGCATCCTTCAGTGTCCATCGCCATGGTGGCTTCAACTTGAGACAGGGAAAGACATATTTCTTTCCTTTATCTTATATCATCCCTCCACTTACAGACCCAATGAAGATACCTATTTCAGAAAGGTGACTTCAATAAACACTCTTTTATGCTAAATATCCTCAGCCACAAGGTAGCTAAAAATATGGGAATTTATATTGTTTGAGTAAGCACGAATTAATTCATATAGGATCACTTCAGATTCTAGGCAGACAAAGTCTGGAAGTGGTCAAGCTTATATCAGAAATACTGTTCATGTCTACAATGCTTGTACCTGGAGACAATCCTGAGACAGGACAATAGAACCACAACCTCTCTTCTGCTCCATGCTGTTCACATCACTCAAGAGACATTCAGTTTATTTTGACAACTGGTCTTAAGGCTTGTGTGGGTTCACGGAGCAGGAGAAACCCTGCATTTATGGAAGGAGAGGAGTAGAAGTGCTTGTATTGGCAGTCTTGAACACAAAGGATGTGCTCTGCAAGATACCTGCCGCTTTGGCATCATGCAGTAAGAGATTGTGTCCATGTGTATCTCCTGGAATAATGCTTGAGAGAATGATAGGACTCAGGATGATATAAAAAAAGAGACCAAACTGTACAGGGTTCAGAAATCTTCCTTTCTGACTGCAGCCTCACCAGTAACTTCCATATGTGAGGTCAGAATCTGGATTAGAACTGGTAAAAATGTGAGTGAACGGTTGGAGTGCAGAGACTGATTTTCTTTGGCCTGCATTTTCTAAATGGCTAGGTTTCACCTTCCTTCCCTCAGGAAGCAGAGGGTACACACTGGTCTATGCTCGTCAACATCTGATATCAGTAGAGTTGCAGATGAGACAAATTCAGCCCCATAAAGCTAAAATTGAATGTTCATTATGTCTCTTTGACTACTACATAACCTTTCCCTCCAAATCATTTATCGTTCTGTGGACAAAGCCATCTTGTGGTGCTTAGAAGTTTGAGACAATCATAGGAAATAGAGTTTATTGCAAAAAGGAGCACTGTATCTCTATTTTACCAGGAGGGATGCTGAGATACAGAAAGGTGAAGCAGGTCACACAGCAGGTCACAGGGATTAGAATTCATGTCTCTTGATTCTCAGTCCAAAACCTAATTTGGAGTAAAATTTGACCTGACAACATCCTTTTAAGCCTGGAATTTTACAGACTATAAAAGTAAAGTGATCAGTTCTGACTAGAGCACCATATTGACATTAACAAATGAAAAAAGGGAGAAGAAAAGAAAAAATAGCACAGAGGCATTCAACTAATGGGTTGTTCTCAATTCAAAAAGAGAAAAATGATGGCAAAAAACAACAACAAAACACCATGAATCTACAGAACATTCTCAAGTGGAAATTGGACTCCTATCTTTTTGGATTCCCAATCATTTGAAATCTTTTGCAGGTAATTTGAAACAGCTGACATTTTCCCTACATGAAAGAATAAACATTTAATTTGCACTGCCGATTTGGGAAGAAGAATTCTAATCCTATTTGCTCAGCCTCAGCAGAAGCACAGACGAATGCAAGACCTTCTGTAATTACTGCCTTGTTGCTACACACTGCACAAGTAATTCAATTAGGAATCTTGATGGCAAGGTTCAGGCTAAAACAATACAAAGCCAATATTTAGCAATTGGATTTTCTAAGTTGCATCTACTCTTTGGAGTCAGTTGATCCAAGCTGGCAAAGGCCAGTGGCACCTGCAGCTTGGTTTCCAGAGGCAGCTTGAAGTGATGGCTTCTATAGAGACAGGTTGGTGGTCTCTCCTAGATGGGTGCCTGTCAGAATTAAAATCACCAGTCTTTGGGAGCTACCAGTCATTTCTTTAGTAATTTCCATGGGTTAGATGTGTTCCTGAGAAAAGCAAACCCTTTCTTTTCTGCAGGTGATCCCCATAGGGGAGGCCTACAGGCAAGATATAGGCTGAATTCACAAAAGAAACACATAAATATTTGGACTTGAATGACATAATTCTTCTGCTCTTCTAACTCTTTTATGGCTTATTTTTTAATCACAGTATTTTGCTTATGGCATGGTTTTGACATGAGATGGGTATAGTTAGGCAGCAAAAATGATGAGAGTTTTAGAAAAAAAATGACATGATCAAAGACAGGAGGAAACAGTTATTCATTCTAAAAGTGAAAATATGCAGGTAAAATTCAAGAACTGTCTTAAATATGTGAGATGTTTCTGCAGAGAAGAAGAGAACAGGCCATATGTCACGGCTAGGATAAACAGAAGAATATTTCTTGCAAGGAAATAACTACATAACCAAGGCAGAATTTCTTTATCCTACTGAAGGCAGTCACAGAAGCAATGGGGTCAAGGACAGAATATGTTGTTCTGACACACACACCTAAATTGGGCCCAGTGAATCTTGCCTTGCAAGTGCCTTTGTATTTTGATTCACTACAAAGCGAGGCCAGAGTGTGCAAATTCATTTGTATATGTTTAAACAGCACAAGTCTACAGAAAGGTGAGATGAATTTTATCTTTGGAAGAATCTTCCTTAGTAGAAGGATATGTTGCTTTGGAGAAGGCATCAAGCCTTTTTTTTATTAGAGACTGAAATAGCAATTGCATAAATACTTGCCAGGGGTAAGATTTCTACATGTGCTTCTGCCCTTGGGCAAGATATGGATTATTAACTCTGAAATCTCTTCCATGCCTTGGGTCTTTTCCCCACCTGTATATGAAGCTATGGACTCTGCTAAAGAAGAAAGTTTAGAGGTACTCCTCCAAAATAAGCAGAAATTACAGAGTTATGAGTAAAAATGTAGTCTGACATAATGGAGACCAGGACTTATTTGTTATATAGGCTCATGAATGAGCTATCAGAAACCTGATTCACATACCTGCACACGGGGTGACTGGAGTCATTTTTATATGTCTTAACTTGTCACCAGCTCCTGAAGGCCCTGTTGGCCCTATGTCCAATCTGTCAGTGATTTGTGCGTGTGCAAAACAGCTGAAGGAACCCATGCTGCTGTCTATGCTCTAGCAGCTGATCTGACCCCCTCAGTTCCTTCTACAGCCACAGAACTTTGGTTTCCAGTGACCATTGCTCTCCACCTACTGTTGATCACTGCTGAAACTGTCTCTTGCTCTTCTCTGGCTGCTTGTTTAAAAAAATTGTATCTTGCCATGTGGTTGAACTGGCAGATAAACAGCAAGCAAACCATATATGACCTTTTGATCCAGAATGGGTCATTTCTTCACAGAATCACAGAATCACAGAATGGCCAGGGTTGGAAGGGACCTCAAGGATCATGAACCTCCAACCCCCCTGCCACATGCAGGGCCACCAACCTCCACATTTAATACCAGACCAGGTTGCCATCCAACCTGGCCTTGAACACCCAGGGATGGGGCATCCACAGCCTCTCTGGGCAGCTGTTCCAGCACCTCACCACTCTCTCTATAAAGAATTTATCTCTGTAAAGAGTTTCATTTCTTCAACAATGACAGTTTCTGTTTGTTTCAGAACAAGCATGGAAAAACAAACAGGATCCATGTTTCAGATAAGTGTCTGATCCCTGCTGCTTTTTCATCACCTGAAATCTTTCATTGGTCAGACATCCTCAGCATGTCACTGTCTCCATAGAAGCAAACCGGTGTCACCATGGAAGGCTGATGGCTGAATTCTGGTTTGCTATTTGCAGGAGTTTTAGGGGATAGAATTCATGTAGGTGACAGCGTGAGCAGAGAAAACCAAGGATCATAAGTCAAACAATATCTATGTGCAGTATAATTCATGATTCGTATTAATTAAAAGGCCAGCAGAATAGGTTTCTTCCATTTCCTTAGGTGTTGTGTAAAAACAATTTCTGCCCAGGATGATCATGCAAGGTAAAGATAATGTGGAAGAAGAGAACTGAAATGTGCTTATTGTGTTACACCATACAGGATACTGCACCCTCTGCAGTAGAGGCCTGGTGAAACATAGCTTAGTGCTGCAATAACTTTAATAGACATATCTTTTAATAGAAGACCTTTAATAACATCTAATAATAGACACAGAGTGGATCATATCCCCCAGGTAGCAGCACCAACACCAGCCACCCACTTCTAGAGATTAAATCCAACTGTGGTACTGCCTGTATCTGCCTTACAGAACTGGAGTGAGGATGCATGGGGAATAGAAGCAGAAAGAAGAGTGATGAATTATTTAAAGTTTACTTTAAAATCAGTTGTTCCACTTTTTCTTGTTGAAATAAAAAGTTCCCCAGGATTACTTCTTTGGTTGAGAATGATTTTATAGCTAACCTAACCAGTGGGATTTTGTTTTCATTTAGGTGGCAGAGTATTATTTAAAACAAAACAGAGAAATAAATACTTCATATCCAAAATGCTCCCAAAATATGGATTTAATGTTTCACAAACAATCATGGACGTGTGCATACGTGAGGTAGACCCCATTTTCAAGGGGCTATTCAGCACTGCTCCTAAGCAACATACTTATTCTGCTTGCTTTGTCTGATAGAAAGCATTTAACAACTTAGTTTCCCTTCTGGTGTAGGAGATATTTAAATAGATTTTGTTCCACTGACTGAGCTTATTTTAACGAGAACAACTTATTTTTGTTCACATTTCAGAGCGGTATGTGACTTAAATAGCAAATGACTATAGATAGAGTTGGCCTTCCACGTCCTACTGGTGTACCAGGCTGTGTGTCCTGGCTAATGAGCATCCCTTCCTAAATCCTTTCACAAGTCCAGGCAACGATCCTTCTCCACTGATTTGTTTCAATGAGTGTCTGAGATAACCTCTCTTTAAGCAAACGATGGAGCGTTTGCAGCTACTCAGACTCTGAATGGAGAATGCCAGTCGCATCAATTTTCCACTGTCATTACAGTAAGCCATTTTCAAAGTTTGGAAATGCTAATAAATAGAGAAAAAAAAAGATTTTGTAAGGGCCTTTTAGCTCTAAAGCTGAGACGGCTGGAAGTAGGTTAGAACCCTCTGTGTTGCTTCCTTCCCCGTACAGTTCTCGAAAAGACAATCTCAGACAAATGTAGGTGTTTAGAGTGACATTTAGAGTGACCTGCGGGCTAACACAGACACCTCTTTGGGAGCCAATGGCCGTAGTGGTTAGAGATTTAACCCAGTCCTCTAATGAGAGATGCCTGGCAAGGAAAAACTGTCAATACATTGATACGGAGCTGGAAGAAATGAGAGCTCTGAAGCCATTTGGATCAGCAGCTGAAAGTAAGGACATCTCAAATGCAATTGTCCGTGCATACCTGGATAGCTCTAGCTGACATGGAGACACTGAACTACTTATACAACCAAAGGGAAGACTCAGGTAGAAAGAGGCATCTAGTGCCATGGAGTATCAACAAGACTGTCAGCTACTACTCCAGAGAGCTGTGTCCTCTGTAAGTCCTGTGTCATATCTGCCAGGCCTGTGCCAAAGACTTGGATGTTTTTTGGCACATCCAGTGGCCTTTGGGCATGCGTAGGGAGCTGATTCATGCCCATTCTAGACTTCTGACAAAAAAAAACAATGAACACCATGGCCAGCTGCTTGCTCGAGTCACCCAAGGCAGCACCACAAGAAGTGAGAAACTGAATTTAGGCTCCTCAGTTTCAGTCTTGGCTTTAGCTGCTGATTCATCTTGCTTCTAGCTCTGTTGGGTCACATCTAGGCATGTATGCTGGGCCTGCCTGCTCCCCTGAAAGCCCAGGGCTTTTACATCCCATGCAGGGCACTTTGAACTAATTCCAATCACTTCAGAAAGAGACAGTGTTTCCTGTTTCTACAACCCAGCCGACTCCTTAATCCTTTTATCCAGCTGCTATTGTGCCAACTTGTCCTTATGTTCCTGTTTGACCTCATCTTTATTCTTCCATCCACGTGCTTCATTCCAACACCCTGTACAAAGCATGTGCTTGCAACTCCATGAAATAGAGCTATGTGGTTTATAGGGAAAGAAACTATTGAGCAAGTGTGCATAAACACATGCACACACAAACACATGCCCCAGGTCAGGCTCTTCCTGTTGCTTCACTTCTTCCATTCCCCAACTGACTGTGACACTGATCAAGTCACTTAACCTCTGCTGTCTGAGTTTACCCAGCCGTAAAATGGGGATAAAAATACTTCACCTACCTCAGGCAGGACATGTGGTTTAATTCCTTCATGTTTTCAAAGTGCTTTGAGTTCCTGAGCTGGACATGAATTGGCTTACTTTTTCTCAAATGACTAATGTTCATGGTGTCCAATTTGATGTATATTAAACTGGTCCTACTTGTGCTTGCTTGGTTGCTCCACCACCAAGACTTAGGGGACTGTAGTCAAATTATTTTTCTTTGAATTTGGGAATGATCATCTAGTTTCAACCCCCCTGCTATGTGCAGGGTCTCCAACCAGCAGACCAGGCTGCCCAGAGCCACATCCAGCCTGGCCTTGAATGGGATGGGGCAGGGATGGGGCATCCACAGCCTCCTTGGGCAAAATGTTGTTGTACAGGTAGATGATCTGAATTTCACTGACACAGAGTTAACATTGGACACATTCAGAGTCAACTGAATTCCTTATTTTTTATAATCTGGGATATTAACCTCTGAAATAATTTCTCCACAGAGCAGTGAGCTTTGCATCATCTAAACCTTACAATCAAAGCCCTGCTGAAAGCAATGACCCAGCCCAGACATAAGATTTTAGAGACACAGTGTAGATCATCAAGGAAAAATCTCAGATCTGAACCTTCTTACTTCCTGCTGAGCAAGTCTAATGACTCTTTAACAGTACCCTCTTCCACTTCCTACCTCCTTACCAGGCAGAATTATTCGTGATTATGTGAGTAAACTCATATTTTTTCTTATGATGACCCCTGATAACATATGTGGGGAACTTCTACAGCAGGTTAAGATGAGATACAAGAAGCATCAGACAACAGGGAATCTTTCCCTCCTGGGTGCATAATAATATGGTTCTCCATCATTTACTAAAACACAGAACTGGCTGAACTCCTTGTTTTTAATCTGTTCTTCCCATTTGTTCCTTAACAGCTGCTTTGTGTTCCATGTATTTTGGAGCCTATTGCAAATACATTTCTTTTTATTTTCTTCCCTTCTTTTTTTCTTTCACTGCTTGCTTCATAGTTTTTCTCACCTCTTCTCTCCCCCACTTCTTCCATTCATATTCGTGTTACAGTGCCCTAACAGAAAATCAGTCACTCTGTGCCAAAGACAACATACATCGCCCAGTGACTGCTTCCACCCGTGACCTTTAGAAACAAAATAGCCAAACACAAACAAGAAGAGATAAGGGCTCATTCTGGACACGGCAGTTTTATTTGCTTCAGGTGTGATTTATAAAGCTGTCATTGAGTTCTGCTGGCAGCTGCAGATGCAGTAGGAAAAATTGTTTCTGTATCCCATATAAATGATGAGGGGAAGTAATTTAACTCTTTGGCTGTTCCAGGTGCTGTGTGTGTGGCACTTCTTTGGGTCTCTGTCTTGAAGAGGCTTCAAAAAGAAGGCAGTTGAGGAGGTCCCACAGTAGATGTGGTCATAGGATAAGGGGGTATCACTCATGTCAGGTCTCCAGAGCTCTGCCCCTCTTGTACATTACAGCTGCGTTTGAAACTAAATGATAATGCAGGATTTAAGCCTTCATTTCTATCTGACTGAGATACAGGAGAAAACAGACTTTTTTTCTGATTAAATTAGAAGATTAGCTTAGGCATTTCAAGTAATGTCTTTGTGCCTCAGTTTCCCCATTGCTGCCAGAAAGATACACAAAGATCATCCCATGCTTTTGAGATCCCAGGAGGTTTGATTTTTGTACAGGGCAGATCCTGCTGCAGTCTGACCTCCCTTGCAGGGACAGGGATGAGAGGTGAAGAGGACAGCAGAGAGCCTGTAGGAGCCTCTGTGCTACATGGATGGGGCATGGAAGGATCTGTAATACAACTCATTTAGTGCATCATTTGTGCTGTGACCAGAGGCACCTTTCTAGGTACCACAGCATGGTTGACTAACAATATCATAGTTCAAATCACCTGTCTTAGCACCTAAATGCATACTTTCACTTTGATCCAGTCATGTGCTCTCCACTCTCCCAAATTCAACCTCCTTTTCTGCTGTAAGTTTCCTTGTCAGAGCAGTTGCTCACACAGGAAGGCATATGAGTTAAAAGTGCAGCTCTGTCATGAATGTCTACAAACACTCCGTGGAAGTTAGCTAAATCCTTCACTATGCTATCTGTCAGTATAATCACTTTCCTCCTATATTAATTCTCCCTATATATGAAGATGTTAAGCCTTCCTCTCATTTTATATAGAACTTAGTGCCGTGAATATTGCATTTAGTGCCATGATTATAGAAACCTAGAATCACAGAATCATTATGGTTGGAAAGGACTACTGAGATCCCCAAGTCCAACCCCAGCCCATCCCCACCATGTGCACTGACCATGACCCTCAGTGCCACACCTCCACAGTTCTGGAACACCTCCAAGGAAGGATGATTCCACCACCTCCACCATCTCCCTGCTGAGAAACCTTCGACCACAACTTCTGGGCCAGACAGACACATTCAAATCCTAGACAGGGTAAAGCAGAAGATTTATCAGGCACCAAGCAGCCTATCTATCCCAGAGCCCCAAACTTCACATTGACAACAGAATCATAGAATCATAGAATTGCTCAGGTTGGAAAAGACCTTCAAGATCAGAGAACACAGCTTGTCTCCTCCCATTAATAATATGCATGGACTGTTTCCATCAGTTCCCCTTAATTTCTTTTTCTCCAGCATTTTCTCAAGTGCATGAAGTTCACTTACTGTCCCCAGTTTTTGCAAGTGATACAAATGAGCCTGAGCACTGCTGTACTATCCCAGAGTGCAGGTTAGTATTTCTGACTCCCCTGCCCCCTTACTGCTGTTCATCTGAGGGGTGACTGTAGCTAGAAAGTGGCCTTTAGGTTGTTTTTTCAGACATTATTACACTGTCAAGGCGAGGTGTAAGGCAAGGCTGTTGAAGAAAGAGATTTGACAAGTGAATTTGTTTTAACAGGCAACACAATTTAGTCCATTTAAAAACAAGGCGGAATTGTAAATGCTTTAGGGACTCAGCCCTGCAAATACTGGTGTCCATAGGCCCTCAAAAGTATAATTAAATCAGGAGTTGATTGACTGAAGAAAAATAGAACGTCAGCAATGAAGGCAATTATAGAAAACAGCAACTCCTTTGCATTACTGCTCTGTTTCATTTTCAGGCTTGGAAACTTCACTGAGGTATGATCTTTGGCCTAACTTCTCTGGAGCCAAGAGCAAAACAAACCTCTCTTTGGCTTCAACACAACCAACATCTAGGCCCAAAATAAGGGCAATGCTAGGGAAGGCACTGATGGTGAAGATTTGCAAAGGATTCCCATGGAAAATCTTCCTCTAGATCATGGGGCCAATCCATAAATTTTCAGCCCTGAGCTGGATTTAGTAGTGATAATCCAAACCTGACTGCTGCACGAGAGTGGGAAAATGTCACCTGGGACATTTTGACATCCTGGGAAAATGTCACCTAAATCAGGTCCAGGTTCAAGCTTCTCCAGTCAAACTCTCATTGCATGTCCTGGAACTTTGCTTGTTCTTTCATTCTTCAGAGTACAGTCCACAGAACTTGGACGAGAGAGAGAAGAGGTGGCCTTCTTCATGTGGATGGCACATCTTCATGGATGGCACATCTCATCTCTACATCCTCAGGGCAGAACCTCTTGTGCCAGCCTCTTGATCATCACTTGAACCATAGAGAGTTCTTCTAACTCAGATAAGATAGTAGCTGGGTCTGGACACCTTGTTCAGAATGGGTTTTGTAGCTTAGACAAAGCTCCCAGAGAAAACTTTTCCTTTAGGGAGCTGGCAAGAACAGTCCTGACCCCAGCTGCAGCCTGTAGCTGGCTTGCTTCAAAACTTCCCTGAAAAAATAAATAAGAGATTCTCTCCAAATTCATTGAGAGAAAGTACCCCAAACGTGTTTATTGACAGTGGCTCTTTTCCCTTCCAGATAGTGTTGGAAGGAACTTCTACCTTTGGAATCTGACCAGCATCTGAAACACAACATTAGAAACACAGCTGGGCAACTCCCAAACATCATCTCTTGGGTCTCTCTTTTATTCTTTTTACTCCCCCTCTTTCCCCATTGAAAAGCACCACACGGACCATATCATTCTCAGCACTTTGGTGCAGAGGCACGTTAAGCCAGTAGCATGCAGTTGAGCATTTGGAGAGCAGAAAGAATCAAAACACTTGCCAACAGTCTTGTGTGTTGAACTGTATTGTAAATACTCCTCAAAACACTGGAAAGTTGTTATCATTACGCTTAATTTATAAATGCTGAAACTGGGGCTCAGAGATGCAAAATGAATCACTGAAGAACATTTAGCAGGTTCATAGCAAACAGACATCTCTTGGGAGATATTCTGCAGTCACCAGACCTCACATTATTTGTTGCATGGAGTTTATAGAAATTATCTATTTCGAGCTTGGGAAAAATACCCTTGTAAATCCTGCTGTGACCTCAGAAGATCTTTCTTCCCACCCATTCCTTTCTAATTCCAACCAGTGTCTTAAAGCTCTCGGTAAGGAGAGGCTTTAGCAGAGGGTTGTTAGAGGTAGGGTAGTATGGTTAGGTTGTGGTTGGGCTTAATGATCTTTAAGGTCTTTTTCAACCTGAGCAATTCAATGATTCTATGGTTCTATGACATGTAGAAGTGCCTGTACCATCTTCTCCCCTTAACAACCCCAGGAAGGGCTTCAGAGAACCTTCAGTTTGTGAGACACGATGAATGCCATGTGATGCTGTTGGCAGATCTTAGAAGATGCACACACACTGACAGGAATTTTTGCTTTCCATTTCAATTAGGAGGCAGAGGTTGCAAAAAAAAAAAACCACCAAGAAAAACAAAAAACAACAACAGGAAAAAAACAGCCACAAGGAGCTATTAAACCAAATTGCTATCAACCTTCAGCCCATCTGGATTACTGACAGCTTCCATTTGCAAAAGTGTTTCTGGTAGAAAAATAAAGCTCTAGGGCCAGGCCTGGAAAAATCTCAGTCCCCTCTGAGAGGTGCTAAATGTCCTCAGATCCCCACGGAGACACTTACTAATGTTTTAAGGTTATTACAGGATAAATGAGGGCACAGCTTGGGCAACTTGCCCAACTGAGGAAAAAAAAAATAATAATACTTTTGACAGTGTGTGTGGCTTTGATCAAAAGAGCTGACCCTTCAGACCCAGATCCAAAGCCAGGATGGTTAGTCACAGAGTCTATGCAGCCTTAAGGAGTTCTTGTGTTTTAGCTCTCACAGCTGATGGTCCTGCTAGTATTAGGTGCCTAAATCCAACACTGAGATACCACTAATACTCAGAACTCCTTCTCAGCCTCACACATGGTGGGCAGTTGCATTTCATCCAACTGCTTAAACCTAACAAACTGATAACATTTCTTTTGACGCAGAACAGTATGCATGAAGCAAAACCTTCCCAGCTGCCTGGTTGATATGGTTGGTATAAGCACCAAGTCCCATGAGAGAAACAGCAATAGGGTCATGAATTAACCTCTACATGGAGGATGCCAACCTCTGGACAGTAGGTAGCTGTGTTGGAACTGCAATTAAGATCTTATCATAGGGATCAAGGACTAGGGATGATCATAACTGAGGGTTCAAGGACTAGAGTAAGAAGTGCTAGAAAAAATGTAGGATATAAATAAACTCTTTTGCTAAGGCAGCAAGTCTGCTACTTGAGAAGGAGTAATTTGGTAAGTGATGTATATGCTGCATGGTAAGCCCTTCACTGTAATACTGGAGAAGATCTGAATGTGCACAGGACAGCCATCATGTTAACACTAGAATATACGAGGTCTCTCAGGAGACACTTTCAGTGCCTGAGCCCAATTTTTTAGATGTTTTCCACATCTGAAAGACTTGTGAAAAGTGTGAAGACCTATTCACTTGTCAGTGTAGATTGAAATTTGGGCAGCATCAAGCAACTGCAATGTAGATGTACACGTACACCATGAAACTCCAGTGAAGAGAAAACATTACCAGCCATCCTATACGTTAACGGTGGTGACAAACACAGATGTCTCCTCCAGCCACCCAGCACAGCACTGCTGGCACAAGTAAGGCACCTGGCTTTGCTTTTCAAGGATCTGCGGTGTTCCTGTGCATTTTGTGGAAAGTGGTATCCTCAGTCTCCTCCAAAGAAACTATTAGATAACAACTCTACCAAACAAGACAGACATTTCACTAAGCATCACTACTGTGCCAATATGACTTCATCAGAAGGATTGTAATATACAAGACAGGAATGAGTCTTGGTCCATATTTTTAAGGCCCAATCTAAAAACTGTTCCATTGCCTTCAGAAGCGGCCACCACCAATGCCACCTATGGACTTGATCAAATACTCTGACATTTCAGAGCCAAAGGAACATTTAAACTGAATGTCTTAAAAATTGCTAGCTTTTTCAACATGGCAAGCAGAAATTAACTGATGCATAGCACTAGATCTATGTGATTGCCCTCTTCTGGGGCATCTCAGAACAGCTCCCCCATCTTCAATGTCTGGCAGCAAAGGTTATCCAGAGGGCAAAGGAAAAGCCAAGAGGACCAGCAGAACTTTTCTCCTTTACATCTTACCTAGGATAAGAGTTCCATAATTGTTCTCTGTGGTTCACTTCCCAGGGCACACCAGGTCTTACATTTACTCCATAGCATCAAGGATGGCTGTGTGATCAATACTGGCAACTGTGGGGCTGCACTGTGAACCGTCCTGGGAGAACATCCCACTGAACACTGGCCAGCAGGCATGGACTCTGCTTTCATTTATTGCACATAAATACAAAACCAAATAGCCTTTCTTTCTATGGAACCTAGCTACGCATCTTGTGTCTATTGGACTGAAAATCCCCAAAACCTGGAAAGCCCTTGGCTTGGTGTTTTTACCCATGACTGACAAGTATGTTGCCCTCTTGCAGCTAAACATCTTCTTTGGTGCTTTTTGTTTGTTTGTTTTTTGTCCCTTTTTAGCAGCAATGCTATATGCTCTATGCACAAACACACACAAGGGAGTCTCAAGCATAAATTCTTGTAACGTAATCCTTACATTTATCATTAAAACATTACTTTATGTCTTTTGATTTTTTTTTTTTCCTAACAAACAGCCCAGCAATAAAAATCAGCTGTTGGCTGCAGGACAAAGACATGAGGACGTGAGAAGTTGTTTTGTGATGAAATGCAGATCCTTGACTCACTCCATCCTCATCTACTGTGCTGTGGCAAGTAGGATGATCCTTCCTACCTCAATGCAAAGCTGACACCAGGTGTATGAGAAAGTCAAGCAATCCTGGTTACTTGCAACTGGTTTTAAGAGTCCTGTAGGATTTTTACTGTCAGAGGGGAAAGTTTATGAAAGTAGGGCTGTGAATTAAGCACAGAGAGAAACACATTGCACTTTTTGGGACTTCTTTAACCAGTTTTCTCCTGAGTATCCCTGAAAGAGAGGTCTGATACAAGATAATACAGATAAAGTGAAGACAAAGAAAGTGAGCACTAAAAAAATAGTTTCTCATTTGCAAAAATTGGAAGTAAATATATTATACTAAACTATGTGTATGCAGCCAGGTGTCCTCAGCACTAAAAACTTTATCAAAACCAAAGGATATGAAATTGAAAGAAGTGAACTCAGCTCATAGCCTGTTACATAGGGTCTGTTGAGTGACTTCCTCCTTTCATGAAACTGCTTCACCTTTAAATTGACAATTAAATTGAAGTCATGAGGAGTAGAGTTTGCTGATTTTCTTCAGTTACTGTAGAACAGAGGGTTTTCATTAGAGCAAGATATGATTCCACCAATTTTTTTTTCTTCAAACACTTTCATCACAGTCTGAACGGATCTTTTAAACTGTTTGTTCCTGTTGCCAGTGCAACAGTATTTGTAGCCTCTTTTATACAAGAGCAACTCTGGTGTGAAAACTGCAAAACCAATATTTATTTAGCATTTAATCAGGCTCGTTAAATTATCCAGAACCTGAACAAACTGTACAGAGCACAGTTTGAGCTCCGCACTCATCCGCCACCACCATCCACCTGACGTTGGATAGGAGCTGAGCATTTTGATAGAACACCACGGCCATTAGGATTTTGTGGTGATCATTTATCATAGTAAGTGAGTAGGAGCTGCTTTTTCTATTTTCCATGCACTATTAGGCCTGGGGTGTTTGTGTCCCATGGATCTCAATCTGAGTAAATACATTTGCAAAGTTGATTTCAATTGAGCTGTAATGGTTTCAGCCCAGATTTCAAGCCACACATGATCTGCCTGTGTGATCCCAATGGGGACATCACAAATTGATTTAGAACTAATATGACTTATTTTCTGAAAATCACATTCTAACACCTTTGTTCATGTTGCATAAAAGCTAAGTGGGAGAATGATTTTCCCTTGATGTTTAATCCATGTCGAGATGAAACCAAAACTAAGAAAAATCAAACAGAAATAATACAAAGCAACAGGGGATAATTGTCTGAAAGGAGACAATAGGTTAGAAGACAAAGCTGCTAAATAAATCAAAACATTCTTAAATAGCATTACTATACTTCTCAAACAGTCAACTGAATTTTTTGTCCAACCTGCACATGTCAAAGTTTGTGGGGAGCTTCTAAGAACAGAAGGTTTTAACAGATTAGAAAGCAGGTGTCCAGCTTATTCTGCAAGAAGAACAAAAGAATGAGGTTTGCTTTTTCTTGAAATCTCTTCCTGACATGTTTTATCATGATTCTATTCAGATGTTACAATTTCATTTGTGCTTTAAAGTGTAAGAGCACCCCGACATGGTATCAGTTACCTAGGAAATGCACCAGTTCAGAAGAGATCCACAATCAAGTCAGCACATCTAGATGGGTTGAATCTTTTTGTTTTAAAGAACTGGAGTTCCACCTGAAGCCTCAGTCCTTAGCTTTGTGTTGGGAAGGGTACAGATGCTTAGAAGAAAAACCTTTAAATCCAGTGGAATGAACTTATGTTCTCTTAGTGAAATGAGATTTTAGGTTTGATTTAACACTTGTCTGGGAAAATTCAAAGAAAATTTACTAAAGTAGACATTATACAGATATAGTTGGAGGCAATTCACACCCACAAGATTTTTCTCTCTTTGAAGACCAAGATGTGGAAGAAAGTCAAAGTGCCTTACCTTAACATGACACAGCAATGCTGGATCAGATCTCACATCTCTGCTTGCTGCAGGTGTCGTCATGCCTAGCAGGCAACTAATAAGCATGGTCTATAGAACCTTGAATTCCCACATTCCTCAACCTCACATCTCATTATTTTCCCTGCAGCGTTCCCATGGTCTGAAAAGAGGCAGACAGCGCAGGCATCTCCCAAAATCTGACTTGGGCTGCTCCCTCCCTGCTGACTCATAAACAGGAATTGCAGTCATTCCTAGGTGACTCCTCAACAGCCCTCTCACACACAGGCTTACGATCAGCTGCAGGAGCTTTTATTTTCTTGTGGTCAACCACTCTCCTCTGAAAAGTCCCTGGAGGAAGCATTATATTTCCTCATACAGGCTTTGAACCTCTGGATTAACACGAGCACTTCCTGCACAGAAGGAATTTGTTCTGCAGCCTTGGGGAAACACTGGGTTAAAACGAATGAGTGAAATCTGACAGCAAGAGGTCGTTTCCAGTTTCCCTCACCCTAGCAGCCTTCAGGATTTGCCTCCTTCCAGGCTTTGGTCCTGATTCAGGATGAGCTAAGTTCTTTGCAAGGTTCCTGCCCTACAGAAGATGCAAGTCTGCTTGAATTTCTTCACTGAGGTGTTAGCTGTCCTAAAGAACCTTATCTGACAGAAGAGATCAGCTTTTACAAATGAGTTTCTTTGAGGAGAATTACTGCCTTAAAATGTTCAATTTCTGCGTTTCTATTTTTCAGCATGTCATTATGCATCAAGCATATTTACGTCTGAATGGGAAATATCTGTCCTCAACCAAGCAGAGTCTGAAAAATACTGTTTGTATTTGAGCATTGTACTTATGTTTTCTTCAGAATATATGATTTTTGAAAAATAAGGTGAAATGAAGTCTTTCATTATCCCTTGATTAGTTCAGAATTTAGGAGAGTAGATCCGATATATATGTCTTCAGGACAGGTTCTCTGTGGTCCAAATTGGAGGGTCAAGATAAAGATCATGACTGTGGCAGTGCAACTGAGAACCCAGTGGTTGCTCCTTTCTTTATAACTACTTTACCCAGAAGGATTTGATTCATTCTCCGGAGATGCAGTTTTCCCCTTTTTGCCATTAGTGTGAATTCCTTCAGGTCAGTAAAACAGTTCCACGGGTTTCATTGCCTATTATTATCAAGTGGAAATGTTCAGTCATTGTCTTATTGTATGTAAAGACTTTCTTAGTATTAGATCTGAACTTTTAAGCCAAACAGAACCTAGTGGGCAGGCATCTTCCTTCCAATGCACAGAGCGATCCCATGGCGAAGTTCATAATTAGTTAACTAATTATTAGGCTCCCTGGTTTCATTTTTTGATTATGTCATTTCTGTCATATGCCTGGAGGCATACGAGTCCAGGCTGGATGTGGCTCTCGGCAGCCTGGTATGGTGGTTCACAACCCTGCCCACAGCAGCGTGATTGAAACTAGATGATCATTATGGTCCTTTTCAAACCAGGCCATTCTATGATTCTATGATTTCTGTCATCTTCTGAATTAAAGAAAATATTTGAGGAAAAGAGCAAGATGTTCTCTATAATGAAATTAGTCTGATGCAGAAAATGCCCAGCATTTGGTAGAAAGCCAATTTAAACTGAACAGACTATTCAAATTCAAATAGTCCCTGAACTGAGCTTTCCAGGAAAATAAACCTGGAAAATGTGATATTTTTTTTTCTGTTGGAGGATGTGTGGGTTGTGTTCCCTCTCAAAACTGATGGAGTCATTTCCTTCCTGATTCATCATGCTGCACCTTTGGGCTACCTCTGTATGGATGGACGTCTTGCTCCAGGATAAAGCATGTAGTTTGGATATCTGGAGATCCTTTGATCACATGGGGAAAATTCTGTCTATTTTGTGAAGAGGTAAAGAAATACTGACAATGGGGATCTCATTCTGTCTGAGTTCTGAGTTACAGTCACCCATTTCAATCACAGAGTGTCTAAGTGGTCTGGAAATCCTGGACTCTCTGTTCAGAGACAAAGCAAATGATTGAGTTTGTGACGAATGTAAATCTAGATTTAGAAAAGAATCCAGCCTGATTTGTAGCTGGATCCTACCTTCAAAATTCACTGCAGTGGAAGTTTTGAGCACTTCTCTCAACTGTTCCCAGAACTACTTAATAAGAAAGTTTCCATTCCATTTTCTTTCTGCATTTTGAATCAATCAAGTTATGAACAGGTTGAAAGTACAGAAAAAAAGGGGGGAAAGCAGAAGCAACTACTTTGTAGTATATACAGTGCTATCCCAGAAGGAAGACTAGTGAACAAGAATTGCAGAGGATGGCTACTCTTCTGCTCAGGCCATTGATCTGGATGCCAGATGAGATTCAGGTTCATGCTGAATTCTTGTAGACAACATCAAGTCATTAATTCCTTGTACTACCACTCCTTCTCCACAAGACATCCAAGCAGACCTACTTGTGTCCTTGCACGCGGAGAACATCCCTTGCAGAGCAGCTGAGAGTGGGGCTGAGGGTTTCCAGGAGCAAATTAGGTCACTGAAGAAAGAAAAAGAGCCTGAAACTGGGATTTTACATTCCATTGGCAATACTTCATAAATTTTTTTTTCTCTCTCTCTCTCTTCCTCTCAGTTGCATGTTCGGGAAATGAGGAACAATGGAATTTGTGGATTAGAATTCACTGAGAATTTTTGGCTAACATAATTTCCTAGAAAGAGCCCTGATTCACCAAGCTGCAGTTGTTTCCTTCAGGTTCTTAATAAATAAACACCTATATGCATAAACATGTAAATAAATAAATGTGTTTTGAAATCGTTGTATACATCTTTGAGTTTCTTTGAGGGAAATGTTTTATTTTTGCTTTGTAATAGCTCTTGCATTTGCATTGCTTATAACTCTATTTTTATATAATTTCCATTATTAAAAGGACCTAAAGCATGAAAAATATCTCAAAAGACCAATAGTGAATTCTTCACGGATTACTGGTCTGCAAGAATTATCAAGTTTTGATGGTAAAACTTCTGAAATCTGAAATTCTCACAGGACAAAAGGAGGTTTCACAATCGGTTCTGTTTCGATATGATTACTATTTTGTTTTTTGTGTGTCTGGCGGGTGAAGGAGTGGATTTTATGTAAATCTGATTGAAAAGTATGTTTGCTGGATCTGGCCACATCCTGTGTTTTTTGTCCCACAGCAAATCCAGAGTGACTCAAATAATCTTCATGGCTTTGCAGAGTCTGCTGAGATAAACAAGAGGAGAGTAATTTTTCATGATATCCCTAGAAGACAAACAAGTTTAGATGTCACATCATTATCAATTTCTGAACACATAAGTGTATTGCTCTGGTTCACTTGTTCCCCAGTGTTGGGAAGCTCACCAAATCTTGCCTGCATAGTCTATGAAAAAAAGTGGTTACTATATAAGTTTTGAAATGACTGTCTTCATACTGGGAAGAACCAAGTCTCCCAGGCTGCAGAAGAACAAACAGGAACACTAAGTACAGAGTGGGTAAGGATTAAACAGAAAGGCAGTGCAGGAAGAATTTTCTTTGAGGGCTTTGAGCTTTCATTCCCTAATGGTACAGCTGCTGCCCGACCTGTCTGCCATAATTCAGCAACTATTTGTATTGCATATGATCCTCAAGGTGACAGGGACTTCTGAAATGGAAGGTCTACAAGAATGGTCCTCACTTCTTCCTGTCTTCTACTCCAAGGTCCAACTACCAAGCTCAAATTGCCCTCACCTTGTTGGTATCAGAAAAACACATTAAGAATGGACACTCCGTTTGTCATGTATGAGTATTTCTGGGACAAAACTTCTTTGACAAAAGGCACCAGACAAAGAGATATAGTTGAGTAAGGAAGAAGTCTTTAAATGTTGATTTAGCTTCTGCAGTTTTCCAACAAGCTCATTGTTGAAGGTGGTGGCATTTGCAAAGAGATACTTGATTTCACCTCTCTATGGATAACTATTTGTTTTCATACAGCATTCATTACAGTCATCAAAATCCAAATCTGTGAGCTACTATGATGGATCAAAGAGAATTATGATGACCTTTCTTCTCCAAGGCTGACTTAGAATAGGGCATCAGCAGTTTTTATATGTCATAAGTGTACTAGTAGTGAATGTAGCTGACTGGCAGGAAAGGAACTGCTCATGTGACAAGAAGGTGTTCTCTTTTATATTACACAAAATTAAAAACAAAAGACAAAGGGAACATTAGGAAAAGTTTGAGGCAAAGGGGATACACCAGCTGAAATCTGGCCTACATATATAGTCCATGGTCCAATGAATGCACATGGGATTTACAAGAAAAAGTTGAACATTCCAAAGAAGGAATGAATACAAAAATTGATTTTTTTAAAATGTTTTTCCTTTTAATTTCCCCCCTCTCCCCCCCCCCCCCCCCCCCCCCCCACTAAAAAAAGAAAAAGAAAAAGTATGGGAAAAGAGCTAGCACAGCATGAGACTGAGAATGAAGACTTTTCCATAGCTCAAGCTGACATGAAATGAAATGGCAAACAACTATTGGGCATTTTGGAGATTGGAGAGACTGCTGCTTACAATAGAAAAGAGGAAACTTCAGATCCTAGGAGGCACTCCAACAGTTAGGTAAGATACCAGGTCCCTGTTCATTTGATCTGAAACTTGTCAGTGTTTTCAAGCATAAATTTTAAGAAGTCCGTTCTATTAACTCTTTGAGTCTTTGGATTTTTCCTTCATGTTTTAAAGGGCTGTAAGTAATAAATGATCCATATTTCCCATAGGATGGAAATTCAGTTTCCAGTTTTCAGAATGTTTACATTAGCAGAAGAGCCACTTTCTGTTTTAATATTTGGATTAATAAATTTTGGAAAGGTAATTTCTCACCATTTAACATGATCCCAAAAAGCTTTGTATGATTCTAATGCACCAATTTCTCCAGAGCCTTTCTTGGGAAAGGTCACACTACTCTGGGAAGGAATTTATAATTAAAAATAAAAAGGAACAGACACATTTTAAAACAGCTAGAAGTGTGATGGTTAGAGAACATACCTAAAATGTCACTGTTTAAATTTTTAACTAGAAAAAAAGAAATCAACAAAAGAAGATTTTAATGTTTCATAGTTCAACTGCATACACTTGGCCATTGGTCTTCTACATGTTTTGAACTTTCTCTTCTTATCCCTTCTTTATTTCATTTCATTTCTAATGAAAGGAAGGCTTTCATTTCATTTACACTGGAGATATTTTGCAGCCTTATATAGTACAGGACAATTCAGCAGAGCACAGCTAAAACAACAGAAGAAACCCCTTCCAGCAAACTGAATGGTGCCCAGGATAATGCTCTTTTCCTATTGAGTCTAATGGGTAGTTGGCACTATAAAAATGTAGAGTACTGCTACTGGGTTGTTACTGTTTTCTCACTCCAGAAACAGATGTATTTTAATGGTAAAGTTTTTGTATGCTTAGAAAAAAGTATGGAAAAGTATTCACTTGTTAGCACTTTTCACTGCCAGAAATATTTTAATTTTTTCAGGTCACTGACCAAGTTGGAGGATGGACTTCACAAATTTTATAATAAAACATTTCCCCTACAAAACTGAAGGGGCTTGAACTCAATCAGTGATTACTAATGAAGTTTATTCATGTTATGGTATTTATTTAGCTGCATAAAATATGTTAGGGATTGAATTTTCTCCTGGAAAATCCTGCAAGTGTGTCAAGGAAAAGTCTCTGCTCCGAATACTGCTAGTGGAAAGTCAAAATAGACTGCTTGCATTATTTGCCCTCGAGCAAATATCTCCACTGAATTAGAATTGTTCTGCTGTCACATGATGGTAAAACCCAGCAGTAAAGGGGAATTCAAGTTGTGTCTGATCAAGATGTTCCTGTGACTCTCATCAGAACAGGGCCTCCTAAGTCTTAAATACTCTTGCTTACAAAATTTCCTTGTGTCCTAGGGAAAGGTCATTATCCATGTTTACCAAAAAAGAAACTGAGGTGCAAGTTTTAGACCCACATATTTTTGTGAATGTTCACTCACTTTAATTTTACTTGCAAATCAGGAATTTCTGTACCTTTATGAGTCTAAGAGCATCACAGAGCATGATGCAATGGAGCCAGGTATTGAGCCACCAGTAGACCACTGCTGGTAGACTCTGAAGAATGTGTTAGACAGTGTCAGGAATGACACAGGTAAAACTGTCACTGCATAAAGGAGATGAAAAGTCTTGGTAGCAAGTGTGGGTCTCTTCCAGACCAATTTATCAAAGACTTTGTATGATATGGGCACAGCACAGGGAGACTGGAAGTCACCTCATCCTCCTCAATAGGAGCACATGGAGCAGCAAGGTAACATGCTCCCAGCCTACAGATAAGTCTTAAGTCTCTACCACATTACAATTCCCCAACTTGGTTGTCCAAGGCCATGGTATGGATCCACAAATTCATAAATCATGGCCTGTACTGTAAGAAGAGTAAAACCGTGGGCAACAGTGTGAGTCTCAAGCTGTGAGACTTTTCTATCATTTAGCATTGATTAACACTGGATCTTATTCCTTAGCTGCAATAAAGGCACATGGCTTTAAAGGAATTGCAGATCCATCATTTTATGTGGCATGTGACTGGTACTCTGTCTTTGAAAAATAAAGGGAGAAAAATTCTATGGATTTGCAATCCATTTTCCTTTGGCTGTATTTTAAAGCCTAATTTCCACACCTCCATTGAGTCTATCACTAAATCAAGCCCCCTGAATAATTCTGAACATATGCCACCCGACTGCCATAATGAAGATGTTGATTGTCTTCCGCTTAAGCTTCATAAATATATGGACGATGTAATGTATACGTCTAGGTGTACAGCCTACAGGTGTATAGGCTGCTCAGTTACAGCACTAATCTGCTCAAATCTGTGTCAGTTCATCTGTAAAGTAGCACTGGTTCATCCAGCACAATGACAGCTGAAAAAAACAAACTCCCCAAGATTCCAGAAAGATCATTTATGATGAAAATATGGGCATTTCACCTGGGAAATTTGCTATTCAAAGTAGAAATCTGCATTCACGGCATGCCCTATCCTCTACCACTTCAAGTCTGGACATATTTAAAGATAAAAGATAAAAAGTAAGTTGTAAATGAGTGTGGAGAAAACTAATGCACGATGTCGCCAAGAAAAACAGTGAATGTCTCTGTGGAAACCACATCCTTTGAAATATCTACAGTGAAATCTTATGCCCTCAGATTTCATTATTCTATCTGTTCTGCGTGTGTCACTTCAGCTTATTTCTTCCCATTGAAGAATCCTCAAATGCACTGCCATACTCTGGGGAGGGGATATTATCTGGAGATAATTAAAAGAGGGGGAAAAATTCCTGTGCAGTGAAGGAATGATGAGAAAGGCATAGATTTGTGGTTTCACTTTTTCTGGAAAACTCTTTATTGATGTCAGCAACAAACCATTACTGAAAATAGCCATCAGGCATTAAAAGAAATGGCCTCTCATTCCTGCCACTTCTTCCCTCTGCTTTCTGTTACTGGAATTTCCCTATGTTAACACTGACGTATGGGTCCCAGTTTATAAGAGAGATGTTCCCTTGGTTTATGACTAGAAAACTACCTGTTGTCAACTCTTAAATCTTCATTGATTTTTCTCTGTAGCCTCTTCTTTTGGCAGGGGCACTGGCTCCAAAGGAGGTAAGTGAAAGAAGGATTCAATGGAGTGCTGTTCAATAAGAGTTTAAGTCATGATTCATCCTCTTCTAAAATAGAAGTCTACAACAGATCTGTGGAATCAGATCTAGAAGTTGATACTTCTCTACACTGATAATATGGGAGCCCAGAATGTCTCATCAGCAGATAATTATGTTGCATTTACCCAAAGCTAGGTTAGAGAAAGAAAAGTTTAGACCTGTTTAGCTACTTGTAATGAACTGCCCTTATTCCTTCCAGGAATTTCTCTTGAAGGAAGCAAAATATACCCTCCTTGAAAACTATCTCCTGACAAAGACTTTGAGTGCTGCACCTCATGTTCACAAGACAAAGGCAGTGATGAATGCTTCAAGATTTACTTTTTATAAGTGGGAACATTTACACACCCACAAGGCAAGTCAGGAACATTTAATAAACACAGGCTCTGTTCAAAGCTGGCATAGGTTTTGAGAGCTGACTACAATATTTTGTGGATGTGGGTGATGCTTTTCTATGTACCTTTCAATGTACCCCAATGCACTTAACACATATTACAAACATTCAGTCTAGGAGAGAATAATCCTCATTTTCCATGTTTCCAACAGGCATTTAGATAGGGATGTTAAGCAAGAGTTTATTTCACCTGCATAGGAGAAGCTCCACTGGTGTGGCACACCAGGTGTGGGACTGATTTCATGGAGTAAGATAAATGCTGTTTTTGTATGTGGATGTCTGCAAGAGAGCTGGTGTCTGGGCTGATATTATAGGCAGAGGAGGGCTAGCCAACACAGCACTGGAGTCTAGCAAGCATCCCTGCTAAATCCATGTAATTGCTTGATTCACCTGTCTAAATAAAACCAGCTGGGTCTGAAACACCCACACAAATGGAGGACTGGCAGAGAGTATAAAGGCCCTCTTCACCCTTGTGGTGATGAGGGTAGGAGGGATACCCTGTGACAGTTACACAATAGATCTCTAGGTTTAAACAAAGAACATAGTTATACTGCGGATATGTCTTAGTTAAGTACTGATTTTACTAATTTCTCAGACACTGAAGGTCCATGTGGACATGCAATTGTGGACGCTGCATCCTACTCTGTCTCCTAAAAATGGTGTAAGGTGAACCCCAGCACCTCATTGCCTCTGTTAGCATTTCCCTGCCTTGCAAAGCAGTTGCATTAGACTACACTCTGCAGTGTGCCATGGTCTCTAGACATCCCACAGCCACAGTGATTGAGACTCCATTGACTTCCATGAGAGTTTAACTACTTTGTGCATGTATGGGCAGCATTCTCTCACTGACCATAATGGGAGCTAGAGTAAATTAGCTCAGCTGAAGGCAACTGCATTATGGATTTGCACTTTCTCATGTGTAGGCATCTCAATTTAGGAGTCTTAAATCCCACTTTGGAATACTCTGTTACGCTGAAAAACAAACTCCATCACACCACTTGTAGTAGGGTCTAGTGCCAATGTGGGCTGTAAAAGGTGGTAGGAACATTATATTTTATATCTCCATCCTCACAGGAATATTTTCTTGGTTCACGTGAGGGATGGCTTACTGCAGGATGAGTAATAGTTGGTTTCAGCATTTTCTTTTTTTTTCTTTTTTTCCCACAATTTTCAAAGGGGTTTCAGCACAATCCACAGTGCTCTGGAAGATGTGCTGTGCTCCAAATATTGCTAATTCATGCAAAATGCAAAGAATATTAATTTGTGGAGCAGCTCATAAGCAGACAGTCACAGCCACTGCAAATAGCCTGACGGTCTGAGCAGACCTCTGCTCCTGTCCACCTCCCACTCCTTATACTTAACCAACAATTAATCATGAAACCGTAACCAAGAGATCTGGAAGAAGGTGGAAGGAGAGGGATAAAGGCACAGATTTTGGTAGAAAAGAATTTCTGGGTGAGAAAATGATGTAGAGCACTGCAGACTCTACTACTACTGATGGGCTCAGATATCATCTGCCTCTCTTCTATTCAGACTCTATTCATTTTCTATTTGCTCATTCCAAGACTCTTTAGGTTTTGTGTGGAAGGGAAAACTTCAAGCAGCACTGCAAAATTTTTGCTTATGCACCATCTCTACACTGGCTCTCCAGCAATTAAAGCAGAACAATTGCAATTGAAATCAATCCAGCAACTGAAGCGGCAACAGCAACAACAACAAAAAAAAAAAAAAGAGAGGGGTTTGTCTTTAAATTTATGTGGCGCAAAGCACCAGCAGCTCAAGAAATGAGAGAGCGTTTAGCTCTGCCCTGGGACTCATGAAAACAAGTCTGAGACAAGTCAGTCACTGGGCTAATGCTGGGAAACAAAAAGGGACCTTTTCTATCTGTGCATTCAGCAATCCCTGTTTGCACTGGGAACCTCCTGGCTTTCCCACTTCACCTAAGGTCTCCAGGTGTATTTTATAAGCCTCATAATAGTTTTGGAGCCTCAGTTCAGGAGTTTAATTTTCACATACGATGCCATCTGCCGTCTGGACAGCCCTAAGGGGAATCCTTATTAAAATAACTCTGAGGTAGTAAAGCCATATGTGTAGCTTTACTGCTCATGGAAGGAATTATAGTCATTCAGCCAATAAGAATTGCTCCGTGATGGCACGATTATTTTTCTGTCTTTGTAGGGCCTTCAGTTCAATAAGAAGCTGCTCACCAAACCGTGCTGTGAAAAGTTGAATTAAAGCCTTAGCAGGTGAAAATCAGTGTAATGTGGACTGCTTAGTTGCAGCTACAGTATTTTACACAGTTTACAAAACAGTGTGTGTTTACTAAATGATTTCCACAGTGTCACTCCCTGCTCTGAAGAGGGAAATGTTCCAGATTCTTCCAGATGACTTTAAAGGCTTTCACACCAAACTCTTCCTTTAACATGGAGGAAACTTAAGCCTCTGGAAAGCTCAACTGTAGTGGTAAAGCAGTATTCAGAGTGGCATGAGTTTCAGTTAACTTTAGAGAGTCTACGGTGCAGACGAAGTTGTCTGAGCCAGTCATCTGAATCTCATAGACATATTTAACAGGAGACATATTTAACTTAGCCAGTACAGTTAGGAGCCCTGTTCATGAAGCTAATGTCTGCAGTCAAACTAATTTTATCCTTAAGTGCCTACTTCTGTCTGTATCCTACAAGGAGTTTTATATGGAAGATCATCTCAATCCTTGGTGATTACACTGCAGACGTCTGCATTTTTTAGAAGAGGATTGTTGTGTGTTTTTTTTTCCCATAGCCACGCATTTGTTCTGAATCATTCCCATATGAATTCCAAATTATTTTGGCTTTGACCATTGGGAATGCCATTCAGGAAGTCATTAGGTCACTGGGATGAGAAAAGCTGATCAGCTCAGCCATGAAGTATCAACACAGAGAAATAGTTGTAGCATAGCTATAGCCATGATAATATGGAACTATTTAAGAGTCAAGGGATACACACAGAGATAATTTCTCTTACTGAGAAGAAGTGATGAGTCCTTGTATTCAAGCATTTCTTACAATGAAGGGTGAATCCTACATACTGTCTCCACTTCTAACTGAGGACTGTGGCTGTGCATCTGCGACCCTGTTGTTAGCTACTCTGTAGGCCGTTACCATCTCCTTGTCTAAAATAATGATAGAAATTGTACTGTTCTATCCTCATCATGAAATTTACTTGATTCTGCTCCAGTGACATGAACAGATTGTTTTTTCTACAGGATTGGCTGAATGGGTGTGTTTGGTGGCAGAGGTAAACAGGAGGAGGAAGAGGCTGTACAGTATTGTGAACATCATCCAAGAATGGTAAGTCTTCTGCCAATGTGAACTACTACAATAAACATTCTCAGCTTCAGCCACCTCCGCACTTGCTGCTTATGTTCAAAACAGCCTACTAAGATCACCTAGACCAATCCATCACCACCATGTCTACTAAAGAGCGAGCATATCAAGGACAAACCTGTAGACTGGCCACTTTATGGTTAGGATCATTTAATCTATCCTCCTCTTGAATCTGTAAATGAAATTAAGCAAAGAAGTGAGAGGATAGTTAGGATAAAGAGATGAGCTGAGCAGCTGTCTTTTGACAGCTAAGGCAAGGGAGAGAAGGAAGTGTAGAGCTTACTATATATGCTGAGAAGTTGAGATAGCAAACTGTGCTTGAGAGATCCCCAAACTTGTTGGTATGTCATCAATGATGTGAGGTCTGCTGCTGCACCAACCTCTGAGGTCCTCTTAGTGGTAAAGTGAAAATGTGCGTGAATAATTCAACCTATTTTTGCAGTGTGAGAAGGTTGCTGTAATAATGCCCAAGGTTCTTAGCCATACACCAAGTGTCCTGGAATAGTCTAAATGGTGCAAAAGCGGATTTCTGATCTCAAAATAAGTGGAACTGAGAGGATCTTAACAAAACTGTTCATGGGATAAGGCAAACTGGCCAACTGCCACCACTTATAAGAAAGCCTCACGTATCAGTAAGCAGCTTCCACTTTCCTAGGCTGTCCCTTGAAAGAGTTACATAATCCCTCAATTAAAAAAATTTAAAAAATAAAAAATCATAATAAAAAAGCAGAAGTATTCTTCAGTTCATTGTTCTAATGTCTGATATACTGGTTGGCTACCCTGCCCTTGGCAGGGGGATTGGAACTGGATGATCTTTGAGGTCAAACTTCCATCCCATGCCATTCTATGGTTCCATGATTCTTTGTTAAATGGGACCAATTGTATTTTCTACACTACTCTACTGGTGACTACCTGGGCAAAATTAATAAAGGATTGTCCACTTTGCAATAGAGGGAAGTGCAGCAAAGTTTCTGAACTTCTTTGAACCTTGTAACATGGGCTTCACAGACCCACTGGTCAGGCTCAACCACTTGATGAGATGCCTTTAGCTGCTCCATAGATGTTACAGGTAGGTTTAGCTGAAATGAGAAAGCAAAGGAGTTTGCAAGACTTCTGAGCTGTGTGGCGCCCACTGCCATGTATGTTCACTCCCCATAGTCAAAGTCTGTTGTCTGTCATAAGACCTTGCACACACTTTCACAGGCCACATGTGTGCAATACAACCAAGGCAGAACAAAATGTGAGAGAGATTATGGCCATACAGGAAAAAAACTCTACCAGTCCTCTTGACTTTAATTAGGCAACACAAGAGGAATTGTGGCTGCTGTTTGTTAAACCCAGAGAACTTTACAGGCTTAACTCCCACTAAAAGCCAGGAAAATTCAGGTGGTCATAAACATCAGTGAGGGCACACAAAAATAAATCCAGTCATGGTATGAATAGGTAAGGCAGCAAGCAGTTTCTTGCTTCTTTTCATGGATGTGCAAGTCTATTCTCAAAAAAAAAAAAAGAAAAAAAAAGCTAAAAGCTACAGTTTGTCTGAGTATATGAAATGGTAGATAAAAACCTAACTATTACCAAGAAAAAGGCCTTAGTCTGTTCTTTTACCTATTACATTTTACCTTTGCATCAGGATTTGACTTAAATTCGTCTTGACGTCACATTCAGGACCACGATCTTCATCTGTATCTGACTTTCTCATGCTCAGTATTCCATGCAGTTAGGTAGGAGTAAAATACCTAAAAAAACATGTTTACTGAGGTTAGGACATTTGCTAATGCAAATCACTACAGTTGTACTGATTTAGCGCATCCGCCAAAGGACTGACTCAAAATTTTTAGATGGCAAATATTTATAATTTAGTCTTCTATAATTAGAAGCCATCAAGACCCAATCGGCACTTGCTATCTCACCTGCTATCAGTAAGCAAATGCTTCTTGGAACTGGCCTGGTTTGTTTCCTAACCAACTGGTATATTAAGCCCAGAAATTTAATATTTGCTTAAGATAAAATGTCCTCCCAAGAGAAGTACTGCTGTACCAGGCAAGTGCCGGAAGAACAAGTGGGAAGTGTTCCCCTTTGCTAGAGCCCAGCTCTGGCAGTGGAAAAATGAAGGAAATGGTAAACATTGAAAATTAGAGGAAAAAAATGCAAGAAATTTAAATATGGGGATAAAAGTGTGACTGAGGTGAATTACACATGATGGAGTGTGACCACTTCTGAGCACGAGAAGTTTTTCAGTGACTTTCACACTCTACTCTCTGTAAAACAAGGTCTCATACATCCATGTGCTCTCTGATGGATCCACTAGTGCTCTATCAGATTGATCTCTCGTGACTCTAATCTGGTAGGATTAATTACCTATCTCTGGTAGGATTAATTACCACCTCACAATTATAGACGTTATGCCAATATTAAAGATCTTTGCTGGTAAGTAATGATACTAGTGACAGCAATGCTGATCAAGTCATCTGTTTTCTCACTTAAACACTGGTTTCCTTGTAACTTCACATCTTGTGCCATCTGAGTTTGACATACACAGGTACATCATGACAAGTTAAAAACCCATTTTCAGCAGATGAGTAGCCATGTTCTTAAAGTTTCTTTGAAAAATTCGCAACAGGTCTTATTATATAAGAAAATTATATTATAAGATATATACAAGATATATATATAATTTATTATAAGAAAAAAATCCAGATGTTTCAGTTCCTGATCACAGTCCATTACAATTTCTTTAATACTAACATTAGATATCTCCATTCCATACATATATGTGAAAAAAAAGTAAGTCTTGCACACATGAAAACACTCACTGCAAAGAAAAAGCTCACAATATTCAAAACTATTTTCCTGCCTTGTCTGATACTGATACTCCTAAATAGGCATGCAAAAGGTGCTTGGGTTTCAGGGTTAGTACCAGAGCCATGAGAACATCAGGCTATTTAGTGTGTGATGGGATGCCTCCTCAAGGCTTGTAGATAGTTCCCAGAACAACATGCAAAAGGCTACAGGAATTACTAACAAACAAACAACGAAAAAGCAATGACAACACATTGAAAGCTATCCTAACACAAAACACCCTACAGTAATATCACCTGGAAACTGAAAATGAGCCCTTTGATTTTCTCATTTTCTGGCACACAAATGTTGGGAAAACATCACAGAAGTGTTGGAAAAAAAAATAAAATGAAAAAAAAAAGGTGTGCTATATGTCCCCATTTTCAAATGTCCTCTCTGGCCAATGCAGAAAGCAAGCTGTAAAAACTCAACTTTTCTTCTCACATGTCAGTGATTATCATGGAACGTTCTATCACCCTCATGGACTCCAGGACTTGAAAAGTATCACCAACACACCTTGCTGACTAGCAGGACATATCCATTTAGTGGGATATTCTGTCTCCGTGAATGCCCAATGCCAGGAATATTAAATGTCTTCAGATAATAATATGCATATAGCACAATGTAGATTCATGAAGATTTATCTGAGCCAGCTTTGTACACATGTTGATTTGCCAGAACCAAAATCAGCAGAAAACTGCCAATGCAACGGTCTTGAAAGGAATGGCAATTAACAGGCTGCATGTGGAGTCACAGTAACACTTTGTTGTTGACAAATGTTCATGAAATGGAAAGTCCTTCTACTGAATTCCCTGATCCCTTCCTGGTGGGAATTCGGTTGTACAATGGGAAGTGAGTTACCTGTGTCTGAAAGATTCTGGAAATCTTTCTTCATCACTAAATTTAAGGGCCAAATGAGTATACTGGGAAGAGGGAGAAGGAAAGTTTTTATTTAGATGTGTCTAACAGATAGTAGGGAACCAACATCCACAGACATAAGGGACTACTGAGTATTACCATCCACTCCAGGTGCAAGGAGTGCCAAGCCCTCCGACAAAACAAAAAGCCAGGTCTCCATGGGCGATTGGATAAAAGGAGGGGGTCTGAGACACCTCATTTGAATACAGATGTAAAATATAGAAGTACAGATATGTAACACGAAGCTGCATTTTCCAACAGATGACAATTGACTAAATGCAAGTGTCTGAATTCATTTTAGGCACAAAGGCATATTCCTGCTGGGTGTTCAGAAGAAGGCTATGCAATACATGACCACAAGATGCATGTAAAACCAGTGATTTCACACTAGACATTTAAGTTCCAAATACATCTGAAGTGGATGACAAAAAGCTAGTAATTTTATGTCATGGAATCTGTAGACATATGTGACTGAAAGAACATAAGTGTTTGCTTTAGGGAAAGATGCACAGCTCCTCAACTTTATTAATTAGATACCAATCACAATGAATTCATGGATATCCAGCTTACATGTAGCTAGCTATGTTTGCATGGGTGAATCTGCTAGGTAATTTCCACATGAGGAGGTAAAGATCATCACCAAAGGAGAGTCTTAGTCATTACTGTCTACATCTAAAGAGAAGTTATAAGCAGACTTCACTCAGCACCTCCTTTACCAATGAATTTCTCTGTTCATAGAATCATAGGATCATAGAGTGGCCTGGGTTGAAAAGGACCTCAAGGATCATCTAGTTTCAACCCCTGCCACAGGCAGGGTCACCAACCACCAGACCAGGCTGCCCAGAGCCACATCCAGCCTGGCCTTGAATGCCTGCAGGGATGGGGCATCCACAGCCTCCTTGGGCAACCTGTTCCAGTGCATCACCTCTGAGTGAAAAACTTCCTCCTAATGTTCCTTCTGTCTCATTCAATGCAATGCTGAAGCACTTCACCATGATAAATAAATATGATCTAAGATATTCCGTGTAAAGAAGGGAAACCATTTTCATCTCAGATCAAGCTCACAAGACTGACAAGAGCTGCTGAGTTGTACAGGACCAAGGTAGAAATCTTCAACAGGAAGCTATGATATGGCTTTCATCCTGCCCATTTCCAGCTAGTAGCCTACTTCTCACTGCAATAACTGTGGTCACCTACCTACCTGTTTAGGATGAAGAAGCCTGACAAACAATTCCTGGGTTTTCCTAAGGTCACGCATAGACTTTCTCAGAGGCATGAAGACCACAAAACCAACTGGAGAGTGGGCTGAAACAATTGCTGCCAAGAAACATAGGGTGAAAATAGAGAGAGATGATGGAGGAAAGAAAGAAAGAAAAAAAAAAAAAGGAGATGAAAGCCTGAAAGAAGTTGGATGAAGGAAAGGAAACTGCAACATGATACTCGGTGCCAGGCAGCTGGCTGCAGGCCAGGCTGTAATGAGGACCATCACCCCAGGAGCGCAGAGCAGGCCTTGCTCGCTGCGCCTCTGTTTGACCATGAACCTGGGTGTTCCAGCAGCAGCATGTGAAAATATTTAGTCTGCTGCAGGCGGGAATGTTTGGGAAAAGAGATAGGAAGGCCTGCATTCCTCCAACCCCACAGTCCAATCCTCCCCACATTCCCTGGCGCTCCGCCAGCGCTCAGGCTGGTCGGATTTTTTGGGGATCTGCTCTCATTCCTCTTTCTTTTGCTCAGATCACATGAGAAGCGAATGCCGTTTTAATGTCAGCCCTTTGGTTTAAAATCAGGTGGAGAGGAGTCACTGGCTAGATGTGAAAACTGCTTTGTGAGGATGAAAACTGCTTTCTTTAGTCTTCCTTATCTCTGCATCATCTGTGTAGAAAAACAGCTGTGTCAAACAAAGACAATCTTCCTATATGCTAGAGACAAACAAAAAAGAGACTAGTCTTGGCCTGGACACCTATGCCTGAATAAAACACAGGCATTCTTCTGGAAATAATAATAATACAAATTAATAACTAATAATTATTATTACTATTAAAAAAAATAAAGTGCATTCTTTTCTGCTTCAGAGGTGGGTGGTAAACGGTTTGCTCCAACTCAGAAGGCAATGCAAAGCACAGGGCCAACACAGAAGATACCTAAGAGAGCTGCAGTTCCAGAGGTACAAAAGAAATGGGCCACCAGAGATGGCCAATTGCCATGTTCTGTTGTGTCTGCTCACAGCAGTAGGCCTTGGCCACAGAAGATGAAATGAGCCACCAGCAGGAATCGGTTGGGTTCTTTCTGCTTTCTCTAAACAGCTTCATTGCTTGAGTTACCCATATCTGTGAAATGAGAGAATAAACCACAGTGATGTGGTTTGGGTGCGAAAGGAATTTCTCCCCCATTAGTGCACTGTGAGGACACTGAGGCCACATCTATCCAAGGAAAAAAAGAAGAGATCAGCACCAGGAAAGATTCCCAGACCCTGGAACTCCAATCCCTCAGACAAGTAGATTGCTGCAACAGTTCCTTGCATTGTTTTGACCCAGACCAACCACCACCCTCCTGTAGTTCAGAAATGAATCATAAAATCATAGAATGACCTGGGTTGGAAAAGACCACAATGATCATCTAGTTTCAACCCCCTGCTATGTGCAGGGTCACCAACCACCAGATCAGGCTGCCCAGAGCCACATCCAGCCTGGCCTTGAATGCTTCCAGAGAAGGCAGAGTACGCATAGAAAGACTGCTTGAAGAGATTGTCAGAGAGATAGTTTATGAAGGTTTACGAAGGTAATTTATCTCTGGCATGCAAGTAAGGCCCGAATTCTTGAAAACTGCATGTTAACTGTGAACTGTGTATTGACAGTTTCTTATTCCAGAATCCCTTTCATGATTTGTGCCATAACTGACAACAACAAGAGCTTCCATTCTGTAGTTGTAGAAAGACAGAGATTGGTTCAGCTGGACTTTTCCTCTGCTCTGGTGGTTTCTTTTCTTAATATTTCCTATAGAGAAAACAATAATTTCCATATGGGGTGGGATGCCAAAGGAGGTGGTTGAGTCACTGAATCTGGAGGTTCAAGAAACACTTAGATGTTGTACTGAAGGAGATGGTTTAGTGGGAAATATTGGTCATTTGTGGACAGTTGGACTGGATGATCTTGGAGGTCTTTTCCAACCTTGATGATTCTATGGGGCATCCACAACCTCCACGGGCACGTTTCAGAGACCATTTCCCCATAGGCAACTCTCGGTCAGAGAAATACCTGAGCTGCAGCTTAACTCTCATTAGTTTCCTCCTGCAGATAAAGCCATTATTTGTAATTCCTCAGAAGAACTCACCAGCCAAAGAAATGGAGATATCCATAGAAATCAAAAGGGGGGAGTCTGGCCACAGTGGAACTGGTGGGGCTTTGCTGTTGATGGCTTTTAGAAACAAATGATTTTGTAAGGCTTATTGAACTAAGAGAGGAAAGCCCACATCCCGTGCACTCTGCTCAACAGGCCTCTGACTTTTTATCCATCTCACCCTTCCTTCCAAGCATTTTTCATACTTTGGAAAAAAAACAATATTTGCTAAAGCAGAGCGGGCAGCATTTTCCCATGTATTTGGAATTACCAATATATGCAAAAAAAAAAAAAAAAAAAAAAAAAAAAAAAGAGACATTCTGATACAGAAGAAAAGCAATGAAACTTGAAAACATCACATGCAATGAAATTTATGACCAAAGCAGGAGGTGAAAAGGGAGAGGCAATTTTGTGGCATTGTTCATTCTAATTCCAGCTGCTTTTATTTGATATGTGCACTTTTTTTTTTTTCCTTTTTTTTTAAAAAAAAAGGAAATGAAAAGCTGTGTGGATGCATTCCATCACAGAAAGGTAAAGAGAGGCTGTTATAGCTTGCAGAAATGATCATTTTAGGGAAAACTCACTATTTGCTTGCTGAACCAGAAAAAGTGAGATAGAAAATCCATCCCAGAAATGTTAGACTGGCAAGCTTTGGATATGTATATGTCTGAAAAGAAGACACTTAAAAAATCTGTTTATCATATAAAAATATTTGCTGTATCTTGAAAAATCAAGTCATTTACCAGTAGCTCAGCTAGGATCTTTCCGTATCTCCAACCATTTTTAAAGAGTGACCTATCATTTCTCTTTCTGTATTGCGGAGCAGCTCTCCCTTCTCCTCTTCTAAAAAGCGTTTTGGAAAACAAGCTGCACAAGACAGATTGTGAGATAAGAATCTGCAGTTCACATTTAACAATCCTTCCATCTTTTTAAAGAATCATAGAATCATAGAATGGTATGGTTGAAAGATATCTTCCAGTTCCAACCTCCTGCCATGGGCTGGTTGCCCCCCACCAGACCCCATCCAACCTGACCCTGAACACCTCGAGGAATGCAACGTAAGAGCCTTGACTCAAGGGTGCAGGTGAAGATGAGCCTGCACTGCTGTGCCATAAAGCAAATAAATCCACTTTCTTTGCAGATGAAATTTGAAGACGTTTGAATGGTTCTATTGTTGCAGTCTACATGATTGGACAGTTACAGAAACAATTTCTGTGTGGTATTATATGTGGGTAAATTCCACTTTCTTCTGGCCATCTCTGATTGCATCCCTCAGCACAGGCTCCAGGAGGACAAGTTGATCTGAGATACCCTTTGAGCTGGGGAGGGTGATCTTGTCTCACTTCTAACTTGCTCCAACTCAACCACCCTGCTAATCTTCTCTAAACACGAAAGCATATTATCAGGGGTTGAAAACCCAGGCCAGTGCAGAGGCATATGAACCAGATTAATCTCACCAGGATATGGGTGGGGAGCAGCATAGGGAAAAATTCAGTTCATTTCATACCAAACAGATCCCAAGACATGAAAACTTGAACCTCAAATGATTTCGGAATTGAACTTCTGACCTACCAGAGAGCTGGCCAGTTTGAATCAGTGAAATTGTACATATAAATATTCATATTTCTTTTTCAAGTGCACAAACAACCCCCGCCACACCCCACCAAAATAATAGAGCATACCCTAGCTAAAACACATATTTTTATTTTAGGTTTATACTCAATGAATTATTGAGGTATAAACCATGCAATACACTACCAGGAAGCCCAAAACTATGAAGTTAAAACCAAGGCTATTCTGACTTAATAGGATCCATTTGTTGTGCAAAAGAGGCACTGGCATATTTTTTTCTTTGAAAGTAAGGATTAGGTAAGTGAAATTGTCAGGCGTGCATTTATGAAATGTAATCTGGCTAACCCCAGCATTCCAGCCAGCCTGGCTTTCAATAGCTGAAGTATGCATGATAAGTTTTATTTAAATGCAGGCAGCCTTGGCTTAGTAACTCCTTCAGTGCTCAGATTGCAGCCTTTCAGGATATGGAGAAACCTGGGCTCCATACTCAGTAGCTTACTCTTCCATTAGAAATACATTTGAAAAATTGAGATAGCATTGTTTCTTTTGATAGCTGCTGGTGTCTCCAGTACTGTGACAAAGCAAAAATATAGTCATTATTACCATTTATTTATTACCACTCTGGTTGACACAAGTGGATAAGAGTAAAATCAATCCAGTGCCTCTTCATAGAGGTCCCTGGCATATTTCCCCTAAGACTCACAAATCAACACTGCTAAGTAAAGAAATTTCCACTTAACACCTCATCAACCCCCGCCCTTGCAAACGTTTATGTACATACTTACCTTTATTAGCAGGGGGGGAGCCCTTGGGATTCGTGGTATTGGTAAAGAAAATGTGTGCATTTGCAGGGTAAAGGGCAAGCCTGGGGGTTCTCTGCTTTGCTGGCTGTTTGAGCTTTCAGAGGTTTCTGGTGTTTCATGCGAAGTCTTATCACTGAGGGTCTGGCAAAGAAATCTCTAATCTTGAAAGGAAGAGGGAGTGTGGCAATAGGACAAAGGGTAGTGGTTTTAATCTAAAAGAGGTGAGATTTAGATTAGATATTAAGATAAAATTCTTCACCATGGGTTTGGTGAGGCCCTGAGGTAGGCTGCCTAGGGCAGCTGTAGGTGTCCCATCCCTGCAGAGCTCAAGGCCAAGTTGGACAGGGCTGTGGACACCAGGGCTGGTGGGAGATGCCCCTGCCCAGGTGAGGAGTTGGGCTGGACAGACTATGAAGTTCCTTCCAGACCAAACCATTCTGTGATTCTACATGAATTTAAACTGAGGAACAAGTTGCTCGAGCACAAGGAGTGCTGATGTCACCTGAGGTCACCACACCACAAGGAGGTGTCATTCTATGAGCAATTGTCAAGTTTGGCTGATGGAGGATTTGGCTTATTTGTCTTGAAATGGGAGTTACTGTTTTTTGTTATGCAAATCAGATTTAAATGAGACAGGAAACCAGATTTAAGCATTCCAAGTATTTTCTCCAAATATTTAGTGTCTAAACCTGTCTCCACTCTGAATAAATTTATATTTAATAAAGCACTTTATTAAAAAAGAAGAATTCATTTTGACACAAGGAAGGAGGCATATTCTTTCATAGCAATCTTGCCTACCAGTTTTGACCTCCTTGCACAAAAGAAGTTTCCTCCTTTAATGTGAACGCCTGCAGGATGAACCACAAGTCCAGAAACATCCTTTCCTGGATGTGTCAGAGAGATGGGATGTTTGCACTGATTTCCTACACCAAAGAACTAAGGATGCCTTAAAACAAATGGAAGGAAAGGGTCTGAGGGATAATGGATGGAAGATGAAAGTCCATCAGAAGGTTTTTGCTTCTGATGTTAATACTGGCACTTCTGAGTAATCAGATGAGAACCTTTTCTTTCCTCTCCATTTTGTTCTGCTGTTTAGACTCTAAAACATGTCATCAGTGCTGCTCTTGGAAATTTAGACGTCTGCTGCATGAAATTAGAGAAGGAAAAACATTTTCCAGGAGAGGAACACTTTGGAGGTTTACATGCACATCAGGGTGCCCTGCTTAGTTTAGACACTAAGCTTGGAATGAGCCAGTATGGCGTTTGTTGACTCTGGCTGGTACCTGGATTGATCATTAGCCATAATTTCTGTTTGTCTGTGGCCAGCTGTCTCACTTAACCACCTGGCTCTTCCACAAAGACATCTATCCATCTCTTTATTTCTTTCTGTGACAGCATGTCCTGCTTTGTGGATATGTTGCCAGCAATAGAATGAAGAATAGGTCTTAACAATTTGAGCTTAATAAAGCTCTTTCTTATCCAAACCAGGCAGTCTCTAGTCTGCTGCTTTAAAGACAGACAACATAGGCATCCAAACAATGAAACGGTCAAACTGAAGGATCATAAACAAATCCTTGCTGAACTGCGGTCTACTATGTAACCCATTGTCCAGCAATCATAGAATCATAGAATTACTCAGGTTGGAAGGGACCTCAAGGACCATTAAGCCCAACCACAGCCTAACCATAGCACCCTAACTCTAACAACCCTCTGCTAAATCACATCTCTGAGCACCACATCCAAACGGCTCTTCAACACCTCCAGGGACGGTGACTCAATCACCTCCCTGGGGATCCTATTCCAATGTTTAACCATCCTTTCTGTAAAGAAGTGTTTCCTAACGTCCAACCTAAACTTACCTTGGTGCAACTTGAGGCCATTTCCCCTGTCTTGTCACCTGTCACCAGTGAGAAGAGACCTATCCCGCTCTCACTGTAAGCACCTTTTGTTCTATTTGACCTATTGCTATCTCTGCTGCAGCTATGAGCTCATTAAACACTGTACTCATTCACCTCGGATGCAGATAAGATTTAGTTCTTTGGATATGACTCGCAGACTAAATTCATTAAAAAAAAAAAAAAAAAAAAAAAGAGGATGTAATATATATCCCAAGTTCAATGGAAAAACTTAAAGAGATTTTTTTCATCTCAATGAATGTAGCTGTCTATAATGCCAGAAGACTTTGCACAAAGGCTCTGGAGAATTTTTCCAAGTCTACTTTTCTGGAAGTTTTCAGTGGATAATTTACTGGTGTTCAGTTAAACTCCAGGCTTTTCTTTTGCCTGGAAGAATTTTGGAAATGCAAAGACAAATATCTGATAAGAGTAGTCAGGCAGATGTATCCAAAATCCAAACACAAAATAATCTGATCAGTTGGAGACACAATGTGTCATAGATCTTCCCAAAACAGTGCTATAGGGGTTTCTGTTTACCATAAAATTGCCCCAGCACTTATTGCTACCAGTGTCAATAAAGAGGCATGCTTCTCTGAACAATTAGGCAACAACATTGTTAATTATTGCTCATGAAAGTGGAACTGGGAGTCAGGAATGCTGAATTCGTTGAATTATAGATGTCAACCATAGATCAGCCTAAATCATCCTGGAAAATAATCCAGAGTGGTTCAAATGTATTTCACCAATGTAGAAACAAAGAAGCCTGCAAAATTATAGCCTGTTTAATGAGTACTTACCTGATGTCATCAGTATCAGTGGGAGGGAACAGCAATAATACTGGATTGAGGATGTCTGCCACCTCTCATCACCCTCACTGGTATATCTAGTCCCCATCCTTCCTGCAGGTAAGATTTTCCCTTACTCAGAAAGTTTAGACGCAAGAAGATGATCTGCCCAAGGCCACACAAGTAATGGAGTTGAGTTAATAAACTATTACCCAGCCTCCTCTCACTGGCCACATAACCGTCACAGTCAGGAATATATTCAGGCTGAAGACAGTGCATGGAGAATCACTTGAACCAGTGCAGATCAACCAAGCACATGGTTTTCTTTTTGTTTCCCTTGACACTACCCTCTGCAAGAGCAGTTTTGCTACCCATAGCAAGTGCACAGGGATGTATTTAACACTGCAGTGTTATCAATCAGAGCTCTTGCTGGTGAGGACAAGGCAGTTCAACCACTGAACTCTAACTAATGCAATAGCTATTGCACTCAGGAACCCTCTCCCCTTTCCCTTACTCCTCCCTACTCACACGTGCTCAGTCTGACAAGAGCTGGGATTTCTCAGCCTGCTGTAGAAAGCAGATGAAAATCCATCAGTCCTTAACTGCTTCTTTCCAAACTTAATTCTCTTAACTTTAGGATATTATATGCTACAGCCACATATAGATTCTCCTATTTTATACATTTAGGTGTATACACCTCCTCTCATGATATCTAACTCACTGAGGCCTATAAATCCATTCTGAAATCCATCATGTGTTGCTTATTCAGCCCACAACAGAGCAATGTTTTTCTTGTACCAGCCATGAGGCATCCACACAGACATTCTCCTTCTTTCACATCCAGATGGGGATATTGGCCATAGCCAACAATGGAGAGATAAATGGAGGCAGACTGTTTTAATTAGAGGAAACATCCACTGTTTGATATACAGAGATTGTGTCCCAATAGACAGTGCTGGACATGCTCAGAAAAGTTCCAGATCATGTGTATCTCTTTACAGAAGCAGCCAGATATTTTGGTTCTACTGATCCCCACCTGGTAAAAGGCTGGGAGAGTTATTTATTGGTATTCCATGTTCTCAGTTCTCTTAATTTAGGCTGGCTGTTGGCTTGTCTGCCTACTGAGTACCCCTGTGCCTGCAGATCTACTGCCTACAGCAGCCTTGATCAGGCTGCAAGAGAAGAAAACTACAATCAAAGGCATTGCTCACTCTGAATATATGTTCTGACCAAGATTTGAATTGTAAAAGCTTTTTTTTAGAGAAGTACTTTGCTTGACTATGAGGACAAAGCAAGGACAGCTCTTCAAGGGTATCTGCTGGAGTTAAATATTTGTAAAATGTGTGAGTGTTTGTGGCTTTACACAGCTGGAAATCATATATTGCCTCACCAGTGCTGCCATGTGTTTTGAGTGGAGGGGAAAGGGATGCATTATAATCATTCAACCCTTTCATTATCCGTCCATTCCTTCCTCCATCCCTTACCCTCTTCCTTCCTGACATCTTTTTATTTCTTTCTCTCTTTCAAGAGCTGGCCTGTGAGAGAGCAGAAATGAATATGTAGGATCTTTTGTTTCTCATCCCAGCGTTCAGTCCTCTTGGTTTGTCAGCATCTGTCTACCTACCCATTTGTCCTAAAGAAAACATTTTGTACAGTTTTATCTTCAGTTTCTTTCTCCCTTCGTTTTTAATTTACCCCTCCCCATCACAATTTTTGTGTGAAGGAGTTGATTTTGGAACAAGTGCTTTCCATTGCTTCTGTCATTATTAGATAACCTTGCATGATTGGGTTCTGCTTTTGACAATGAATTCAAAGCATAACTGTAAAAATAACAGTAATGTCAGCAATAGGAACACAGACAAAAGTTACCACATTTCATTGTGAGGTTCCCAAACATGTATGAGTAATTGAAACCTGTCTACAGTTAAAAATATCATGAAAGCTTCCAATTCTCTGGCATCCTTTGGGAGCAAATCCACTATATACCTATTGCTTTCTCCTTTAGTCCTATTTTCTCATGCTTCAGCTGTTGCCTTTGTTTAAACCTCAGCAATGCATACACTTCTCTGCTTTTTCTTTTTTTTCCCCAGTGATCCCAAATTTTAAGACAAAGCCACACTTTGCAAATCCCTACACCAAATGGTACGTTGATTGAAAACTCTCTAATTTCATTTGCAAGTATGGAAATGTTTCAGTTTTATTTCATGGTTACTCTTACCACTTTTCTTTACAACACAGATGCAGAAGTGTCATTTCAGGCAGTGTTTCTTCCAGGCAGTGGAAGGAAGTATTCATATCCCTCTCTAAATCTTTTCCAAATTGGTAATGACCTTACTTAATTCTTTAAGGTCACAGTGCCTGGGTAAGTGCTGCAAAGGACGTGACGCAGTGGGATTTAACGCTCTCTCCAATGACCAGCAGCCTTTTGTAAGTAAACATAAATCTCTTTTTTAGCTAAAATCTCCTGAAGATCTGTGGGTTTTGACTGAGATATGAGATACGAGATTTTGAGATATGAGATGTCCTCTGGCTGCAGAAAATGCCAGTCACCCACTGTAGCTCACAGCACTTGGTCAGTCATACTCTCCAAACCATGTTTAAGTGGGATTGAGGTAGGAAGGAAGAAGCAGAGAGAAGACCACTTTCCTGTTCTCTCCCAGGCACTTTGTGGAACTGGCTTCGTAATACGGCCTTCCAGTTAAACTCTCTCAGAAACACAGAGCAGTGTTAAATATCTCAAAATGAATACTGGGAATGGTCCCTGCCTTGTACTAACCTCAAATCGTGTATAAGGATTTTATTTGTAAGGCTGCCAACTGGCCCAGTATGAAACTGTGCCAGAGTATGTGCTAACAATTCAGACGTATAGACCTAGCCATCTTCTGGTTTTAGGAATATTCCCTGGCATTTTTCACTCAGCAACATGACCACAGGCTCCATGTGCACATAGCTCCCTTGTCACACTTGCACCACCAGGTTACATTGCTCACATCTGAACGCACCAACAAGTGTTTCATCCAGTCAAGTTCCCTGCTTCCCTACAACTGAAAGATTAATTGCATCATTCCAGCCTTGATCAACCTGCTCCAGCCTTTGTCTTTTTCTGTAGTCTGAGGAGCCAACCTTTCTGTTGGTGACAACCAGCACAGTCCCATAGATGTCATGGAAGTGATGCGGAGTTACACTTCCTGAGGGTCTGGCCTGAAGTGATCAAACTTCCTCCACAGACTTAGCTTAGTTTTCCTTTACTGGAAAGAAGGTGTCTAAGGAATGTGATGATCTCAAGTCACATTCACGCTTCTTGAAGTGGAAGTCTACCCGCATCATCTGATCTCTCCTCGGTGTTACAACAGCCCCATGCTGTGCTTTTCAAGATCCTGTGGGCAAACTCACTATCCATGTGGCAAATTAAAGTCTCCAGACACCTGATCCTGAGGATGGAGCAGAGCCAGGGGGCTGTCAGCACAAACAATATTGTTCAAAGGGTGGGCTCACAGCAGTGAGGTCAGCTGGTGCGCCACAGCCATGAGTTGGCATTTAGTGGAGCGAACACTTCACTTACTCGCTGCCTCTCTCCTAGCCCCACGTCTGCTCTGCAGATGGGAAAACACATTCCTCTGCACATACCGATTCGTTCTGCCCTGTCACGCCAACATCAGTGCTGGTGCCTGAGGTTGCTGCTGAGGGATGCAGCCTCCATCTGATTCCCTGATAACCCCTGCTGCTAATGTTTTCTTGGGACTGGGGGCTACATACTTAGTTCCCTGTGATATTAGAAGCCAGAAAGATATCTTTTTTTTTTTTTTTTTTGCACCTGGTTTTAATGTGATCTTGACATGAAGGGTCTGGAATGCAAATGGCTTTGGGGGTTATTGCTTTGAATGAATCTCGAACTCTGGTTCTGGGTCTTTGATCCTGGACCACAGTTCTTCACTTCAGTGCTTTCCCAGGAATGGATGAGATTTGTTTTCTAATTCCCTGATGAAGAAATAGCCTTCTGCTGTACAGATTGGTCTTAGGCAGTTTGGTCGCGCTACACTTTGATCCCTTTTGAAGGAAAAAGCCAGAGCCACTTTTAATCTCCTGTTATTGAAGTATAAACCTGGGTTATCTACACCAACACTCAAATGGTTTCAAACAAATCTCCCTTGATGGATAAAGTTCTCAGTTAGATGGCCAGCCTGTCTCTAGCTAATCAAAATTATCCAAACTCCCTGCCTGAGTTACTTAAAGCAGATCTCTCACCTCATGGCTATTTACTTATAATTTCATCATGGCTGAGGGGCATACATGTCTCTGTTCTGTCATACAGATGAAGACATCTACAGGGCCACTTGAAGTGCTATACAGTGATATCTGAATTAGATTGCCACACTATGTTGCCAAGATGGCTGTACCCATCACTAGAGCTTTAAACTAGATGTGATGAGGGATGGGGATGTATTGTTGAATGACAGAGAAAAGACAAGCAACACTGTCACTTTAGGAAGCAGCAGGGGAAATCCTCAGATTTGCCCCAAAGGAATTTAGGATGGTTCCTCCAAGAAGGAAATGCCCAGCTGTATATCAATGCATGCAGCATGGGAAATAAGTGGGAGGAGATGGAAACCACAATGCAATTAGAAAACTGTGACCAAACTTCTATCTCAGAAACACAGTGAGATGAATAATTACACAACTGGAATAATACATTTGAGGGTTAAAAGCTTTTTAGAGGAGACAGGCAAGGTAGGGAGGGATGGGAGGAGTGGCCAGAAGGGAAAAGGAGGTGATTGTCCCCCTCTGCTCTGCCCTTGTGAGGCCATGTCTGTGTACAGGCTTGGGGTCTCCAGTACAAGAAGGATGAAGGTGCTTAGAGGGCTGGAGCACCTCTCCTAAGAAGACAGGCTGAGAGAGTTGGGCTTGCTCAGCCTGCAGAGAGAAGGCCCTGGGGAGACCTTATTGTGGCCTTCCAGTACTAGAGGGGAGGTTATTAGCAGGAAGGAGTGTTTTATGGGCAGATAGTGAGAGTGGGACAAGGGGAACTGCCTTTAAACTAAAAAGAGATTCGATTTAGGTTTGATGTTAGGAAGAAATTCTTCCTAAGAACCTTCCTAAGCACCAGGCAAGTCAGCGCCTCTGGAAAGCTTTGAATAAGTTTTGCATTCTGCACTAAATGAGAAGAGTTGCCACCTTGCCCAATGGTAAAGTATCTCAGAGCTTGATTTGGATGGGTGTTAGGAACAATTTCTTCTTGGAAAGATTGGTGATGCAGTGGCACAGGCTGCCCAGGGAGGTGATGGGGTCACCATCCCTGGAGGTGTTCCAGAACTGTGCAGATGTGGCACTGAGGAATGTGGTCAGTGGGAATGGTGGGGGTTGGGTTGGGTTGGACTTGGTGATCTCAGAGGTCTTTTCCAACCTTAATGATTCTGTGTTTCTATGATAATGAAGACACAATCGCTGTGATGACTGGAATCATTTCCTGCATCTTTCAGTCCCTACCCAAGCTGGTCCTTTAGTAGCTGCTGGCCTGATATGAAATCCACTCTTTCCTTAGAAGACAGACTCTTCATCATCTCCAGCCCTAATTTTGTAAGGTGTATCCTTGCTCTCCCCCATTCGCATCCCCAGCTGCTAGCAGGAAAACAAGCCCAGGAACCCCACCCTTATCTAGTCAGCCTGCTTGGAAGGTTGGGAGGTGATTCATGTCGGCTAACCTCATATAGTCATTGACAAGTGTCAGGTTTATGTAAATGGACATGTGAAATGAGCTGAAATAATCATGGCTATAAACTAGAGCAGGCTGCTCAATGTCCAAATGCAAGCTCAGAGACACTGGGAGCTCAGAGTCACTTTGGAGCCCAGCAGCTTTTCTCCATTCCTTCATGGGAGAAGCCCCTTCCTGACAGCATGCTGTGCTTTTCCTGCTTTCTCAGACACAGTCCTAAAAACCACCCCTTCAGCCCTCGAAGGGACACTGCTTGCCTGTGTTGCATTTCAGTACAGCTCCTGTCAGAAACATAGCTATTGAGTGTGGTGCTTACTTAGTCCTAGCCCTGTTTAATTGGGAAATATTTGTATTTTATAGACTACAAGAAAAAAAAATATTTGTATTACTTAATAAATAGCTTAAATAAATAAATTATGACAGGGACTTGCATCCCCATTTAGCAGATGGTTTGAAATATTCCCAACTATGTGAGCACAATGCACTTCTTATGAGCAAGAAATTCTACCCTTTTTGATCACCTCTGCCAGTATGTGACTTGTGCAAGTGGTCTCTTGCTTGCAAGGAAGGGAGATAACAAAGTGTGACATTCAAGCTGAAGATATACAGGAGACTTTGTCTGATTCTTCCAGTTTGGTGGGAGGATGTCATCAAGTTGCTTCCCTTTGTTTTGCTGCATGACAATAATCCTGACCTGTTCCAAAATGCAGTCCCTTCTTTCAGCTCTACCAAGTGGTCAAAGAGAAGATAAAATAGATTATCTGCTCTCATCTCCCTCTTCCAGCTACAATATAGCTTTTGTATGGACCTGTTGGAGAGCATCCAGAGGAGGGCCACAAAAATGATCCAAGGGATGGGACACCTCTCCTATGAGAACAGGATGAGAGAGCTGGGGCTGTGCAGCCTGCAGAAGAGAAGGCTGCAAGGTGATCTGATAGCAGCCTGTCAGTATCTAAAGGGGATCTACAGGAAAGGAGGCAGACTCTTTAGCAGGGTCTGCAGTGATAGAACAAGGGGAAATGGCTTCAAGCTTAAAGAGGGGAAATTTAGGTTGGATATAAGGAAAAAGTCTTTTACAATGAGGGTGGTGAGGTACTGGAACAGGTTTACCAGAGATGTGATGGATGCTCTGACCCTGGAGACTTTCAAAGTGAGGCTGGACCAGGCCCTGGGCAACCTGATCGAGCTGTGGATGTCCCTGTTGATTGCAGGTGAGTTGGACTAGTTGATCTTTACAGGTCTGTTCCAATTCTAAGGATTCTATGATTCTGTGATTCTATAGAACATGCTTTGTAAGATCTATGTGATGCTATTAGACTGTAGAAAGCCACTGTGAATGTAGATCTGTACTGTAAATTAATATTCATCAGCAATTTGACTACATGTGACTTGAAAGAATGAATTTGTCTGCACTAAGGTAAGCTGACAGCAAGATAGACGAAAACAAAAAAAATGAGGCTGAACAAATGAATTCCAGAATTGGAAGATTTGAAGACAAGAATGTTAAATATTATCATAGAATCATTAAAGTTCAAAAAGACCATGAAGGTTATCTCATCCAACCGTCCACCCATCTACCACCAGTATTGCCCAGTAAACCATGTTCCTAAGTACTACATCTACCTTTTCCATACACACCTTCAGGGATGGTGCCTCCACCACCTCCCTGGGCAGCTTGGCTGAACACCTGGTCACTCTTTTGGAGAAGTTTATCCTTACATCTTACCTGAATCTCCCCTGGTGCAGCTTGAGGCCATCACCTCCCGTCATAACACTCTTATCTGGGAGCAGAGGCCAACCCCCACCTTGCCACAACTTCCCTTCAGTCAGTTGTAGAGAGTGATGAGATCTCTCCTGAGCCTTCTCTTCTCCAGACTGAACAATCCCAGTTCCCTCAGCTGCTCACCAGCAGACTTGTGCTCCAGACCCTTCACCTCTCTGCTGCCCTTCTCTGGACACACTCCAGGGCCTCCATGTCTTTCCTGTAGTGAGGAACGCAGTGATTGAATGCAGTACTCGACGTGCAGCCTCACCAGTTTTGAGTGCAGGGGTTGATAACCTACCTACCTTACAGTTAAATGGAATCATAGAATATGATTATACCTCCAGTCAAAGGAAAAAAATAATTGTTTTCATAAAAACCACGATGACTTGCAGATGAAAGGAACACTGCAAGTAAAATACATAAACGAGATAATTTTTTGTTTATAGCAGCACTGCAGCATTATCAGTAGTGCTAAGAAAGCAGCTTCACAGACTTGGGTTCTGCACTTTGTCCCCACCACACCATGGTGTCCCAGCTCTTTCGCACATGTAGAATCCCCTTCTTTCCCCCTCTACCCATCTCCTCCTCTCCACTCCTCCTGCTGCTCCAGATGGTGAGCCAGGAGGACCATCTTTGCTGACTGCCTAGCTTTCATCTCAGGAGAGATGAAGGACTGAAATGTAACTGCCTGCATCTTGTTCTTAACTCCTTTAATCAATCATCGACATCTATAAGCCCTGTAGGTATCTAATCCCCTTCTGTCTGGTATAGCCAGCAAGTTCAGCCAGCAACAGGGAGAAGCAGGTAGGCAAATGGAAAATAAGCATGATTGTATCAGCCCAGCTTCAAGCAGAATCCAGGTTAAAATCTGATGAGGGGAAGGGGAAGAAGGCAGGGGGGCAATAACTTTGAAGGCATTAAATGGATAAATATGATGAGAGAAGCTACATTCCGCAGCTGTCAGGACCCTAGGAATTTGTTTTGAGTATTTTTAGAAAAGACAGACATCGTAATAAAAATAAATGCCCATTTCCAGACATAGATGATCAAGCCTTGAGGAATGATGGCGGGGCATTCAATACATATTTGTGTTCTGTAGTTAGCAAGGATCAGGAAGCTGGATTCATATCATGAGAAACAACTTTCCACCCCACCTGTAATGAAAAATTGTGTTTAATATTATCTCCTAGAGATATACATTTGCAAGTCAGTAGGCCCAGATAGCTCTCCAGAGAGCTGCCTGGCTGCAGGACTAATGCCTTGGCAGTTTCCTAAGCAAAGCAAGCCGTTCCCCAGACATGTGCAACTGATTTCAGAGGTCATAAATAGACTCCTGACCTCCTGCCTTTTTGCCTGGGTCTGAACCTTAGAAAACCAGACTGGGTGAGACTTTTGCCGAGGGAGAGAATGAGGATGACTACTGCATATCCCAGAGAAGACAAATACGGGAAATGTATTAGTGAATCATTATTGTATGTTTGCCCTATTCATACAGTCTTGCCAATGTAAGGGCTGCTGGCCACAGCTGCAGGCAGGATATCATGGCAGGGATAACTTTAGACAAGATCTAGAATGGCCAGTCTTAGGTTTTTATATTAAACCTGGTTTTCTGGATCTCTTTCCTTGCTCACGATGGAAAAACAGCATAACTGGCATAGCTATGCATTAATTCATCTGATATTAATTCAGGAACACTTAGGGAAGAGACAGTGCAGAATCCAACCAATAAGGAATTCATACATAAAATTACCACTGGTGCCTGTCAGCATGGTTTTAAAGAACAAGAGAAAATGTAATGAGATGAGATCATGCTGTATTTTGATTGAATGAGTCTGGTTGCTAAAAGTAAATGTGTAGATTAATCTGCACATAAAGGTTCCTTTCTGGAAGACAGAGTTGAGAAGAAGAGAAGCTAGGGGATCCAGTGCAGAGACCACTGGATGAAATGATAAGATTAGTGATGTACAAAGAGTTAGAAGAGATGTTCTACAGCAACTTTCTTGAATTAAAATCCGAAATTAGAGTAATTATATTTCTGGATGTCTCTCACCAGGTATTGTATAATTATACAACAATCAGATGCTCACTTCAACTTTTCTGTGTTTACTAATGTGTTATTTTTAACATGATTAATTCAAGGCCTATTTTTCCCTTTTCCTGTAATCCTCCACTGAAATAAATATTGAAAGCTGCCATTGAAAGCCTTCTCCAGTGTCTATTTGTGTTGAAAATACTTCTCCTCAGGATGTTGAGGGATGTGTGTACTTAACCCCATCTGAAAGTCAAATGAGTCCTTGACTATTCTGTTGGTCTAATTTGATTCGCTTTGTTTATTAAATAAGAGCCAGATGGCAAATGGCCTTTGGGCCACTTAGTGATGTAAAAACATGTGTATATTTTATTCATCGTTGCTGATCTCCACGGCGCTGCAGAAAACTGTGGATCAACTTTCGTTCAAAAACAGTAACTCTGGAGCGTTGCAGATCGCGTCAGAATCTCTGCTCTGAACATCTCCTCTTCTAATAATGTTCATGAGCGCTCTTACAAGGATTTTATTAGGATTTGCAGCTACTTCATCAGACTAAAATCTGCCTGATGTGTTTTACAAGCTCAGACGTTGACAACTCCCTCAAACAGCAGCTTCATCTTTGCACCAGTGCCATAACCCCAGATGCTGGGTGTTCTGAGCGTCTATCACGCACTCCCGGAGAAAACTTCTGATCCACTAGGCCAAAGATTTCTGCTCATCCCTTCATCCAAAATAAATTCTCCCCAAGTTAAAAAGGAACACCTCCCACACCGTAACCCTCAACATCGCAGCTCAGTACCTTCCTGACATGGAGGTGTTCAAAGGTTTACTCTTCTCAAACTGAGCAGAGACTTGAATCCCTATTTCTCATTTGTTAGGTCTGCACCCTGGAGACACGGCTCTCATGACAAAGTGGCACCTCCTTCCCCACCCGTTTCCCACAGAGAAATGACTAATGGAATTATCTTCTCAAATGCTTGAGTTAGAAGTCAAAGCTCAGGAACTGGGAATTTTCTTTTTACGATTATTAACGCTGGGCATGGTGAGGACTCAGTCTGAGCCTGGCTTTTTCAAGTGGCCTAAGAGCCATCTAGCAACATCCGTGCTATCAAATCAACCAGTATCACTGGTGTGTATGGTGCCTGGCATGGTTTTGGTGCAGGCTGGCCTCTATTCTCCAGACATAGTCTGGGATCTAGACTGAAGAACAGACCCCATACGTGGTAAGAATTGGGCCTTGTTGTTTCGGCAAGGAAGGAGTGCAACACAGGGGCTGTGACAACCAACTTGCTGTTGGACACAGCCACTTTGTTTTGGAGGACAGTGAGTTAGTGAGCATAAATTCAAGTTGTCCCATGCCAGTTAACCTCTGAGGCAAAGAATATCTCCGTTTGTTTAATGTATAATCCAGACATACCTTTCATAAGCCTATGTCAAGAAGGTAGATTCTACAAATCCCATCTAATCCCTGTAGGGCCAAGGTCCCACAGGCCCTTGAATTATGGGTGCTAAAGTGTTCAGAAAGCACCGTAGGGTACACAGACTTAGAAAAACATCATCTTTTAAGTGCATACACACCTAATCTTTCACAAAGCAGCATTAGCAGAAACTGTAACAATGCCAATTTTACAGCCCGGTGCCAAACTATTTGACAAAATGCAGAAAACCTGTGTTCACATCCCTTCTTTGTTTATTTGGGACAGAATATGAAGTCCCCATCTTCATTATAGTGGCCCTGTGTGTTCTGAGAGACTTTTCTTTTATCTGCTATCAGATCTGTTCTTTATGGTTAGAACAATTAACTGCTCATTAACGCAGGGACAACATCCCAGTCCAATGTATGAACCCTTGAGCTGCTGCCTCTCACCTATAATTTGCCTGGTTTTTGTATTTTGTTGGATTTTCTGTGTGTTTGTGTGTGCAAACTTTTGTTTGCTTTGGTTTTATTTATTTATTTCCTTCTTTATCTTCCAGCTATGCAAAGTTGACTAATGAATGCTAACAAGTTCTAGCACTGGGACTCAGCCTGGAGCAGGTGCAGAGAATGGTTGTTTGGACACTAAGAATAAAGAATCTGAGAGTTCTGAGAACAACAAAGTACTCTGATATTTCCAGGGCAGCCAAACAAAGACTGAAAATTGATAAAATTGCTCACAAGAAATACATGATGGAAAATAAGTAAAAGAGAGACAAAAATTACTATTTACTCAGCTTTAGTCACAGCAAATGAGCTTTGAGGAGTTCATAGGGGTGTGTAGATCTGAAAAGGAAAAAAAAAAAAAAGAGAGAGAAAAAAAAAAAATGTTGTTCATCTGAATATCAAATCTGCAACACAAAAAAAAGTGTCAGTTATGCAGTGTTCTGAGTCTGCTTCTAAATGATAAGTCCCGGGTGGGTAGAAGTGTTGGCTCAGTAGGACGCACAATGTTTTAAGACTAGAGGCTGTGGTCACAGCTACATGGTCTGTTAACCTCCTTCAAATAGATCAGAGCACTCTGTCTGTTTTCTTTAAATGGCTTAAAAAATTACCACTGAAAGTGAAGCTGCTTTGCCTTGTATTTTTCTTTTTATAGTCCAGGAAATACATTTATTCTTTGTAATAAAAATGTTTAGACGCAGGCAAAAAAGTGCTCTTTTCAATAACCTCTTCCAACTTTCCAGTAGGAAAAGTCAGACCAAAAAGCCTCAATTGTAAATACTCCTTTCATTTGCTCTTTTTCTTTGTTTTCTTAATTAAAAGCATCAATTTTGGTGCTGTTTCCAAGAAGACTTTGTTAAAAGGTTTTGTTCCCTGAAATGAATGAATAAAGGAGTTGTGATCAGACTGTTGGAACACAAATGTTGCCAAAATGTCCCACATCTGGCACAATTAGGCTTTTATTTGTTAACCGCTTGCAATTTCCTTAAGACCCAGATAGACACCACGGGGCAGACTGATGCCAGCCAAAACCAGCAAAATGAAATGGTGTTTAGTGAATTGCTGTTCTAGGCCAACTAATTTCAAAATTTTGATGAAAATTGTGGAGGGAAAAGTATTGAGCAAATATCGTCCATCACTGTTGGTACGTGGAATTATTCCTTTTTCTTTTGGATTTGTCCATGATGATGCACAGAAACACAAAACAGACTGCAGAGGTATTTGAATATTCTTGCTTCCTTCTCTCCTTTGATTTTAAGTTTTGTTTCCATTCAGAGCTTCACAAGATGCCTTTTAATGAATCTCCCTGTGAATACACCACTTTCCATCTCCCCGTGTCATCTTTCTTGTTCTTCTATCAAGACACCAAAAGAATTTAAGTTTCCTAACACAACTGGTCATTTCAGGTACATCAGTTATAATTTTCCACAGTTTTTCCTATAGTCACTGGATGCTAGCTAAAGCTGTTATAAAAATGACTTGAATCTCTTGTGGTTCTGATGGTGCTGCATCCACTTGCACAGGCAGAATTCACCCACAATGCCATTTTGCCCCACTGAGGGTGTAGTTCATGGCCATAAATGGTTGCAAATTCTTCTGGATCTTGCAGAACGCAAACACTGTGCAACGTTTTAAGCTGTTTCAAAGATTAATCAAAGTGAGGAGTGGAGGTAAAATAGACACACAATCCCCAGTCCAAAATTGCAATTCTTAATTATCTACTGTTTGGATTTGCAAATCTGGAGAAAAAAAAAATGTCCAAGGATACTGCAAGGGACACAGCTATACAGTTGGGGGAGCGCTGCCAGGAATTCCTTCCTTCAGAAGCCAGTCCTGAATGTAAACCACTGGTGAAAAGCTCATTTCTAGCAATAACAGCTATGTCATGTTTCCTGGAACATAGGCAATGTGGAGTATCATACGAAAAGGAAAACAAACACCGGTTCACTTTCTGAATCACCAGTCATAAATTCTCAGCGAGGAAAAAACACACACACACACAAGTGAGAGGAAGTTCTTACAGTACCAGAAGAGTTTGCTGTCCCCCTCAATCAGAGCATCAACTGGAGTTACTGTCCCCCTTTTCTGAGCAGGAACAAATCAATAGCACTGAGTGAGCAGAATGAAACAAAGACAAACCACATCCACCTTCACTTTTCAAAGTGGGACATGTCATAAAGAGAGTCATCACACCCAATTTCTGTTTTTGAAACTCAAGTCTTGTCACTTTGATGGGTCCTTTTTCGTGTTCTCTCTTTTCTATTTTAAGTTGACTGTGTTGGAAAAGGGATAGCAAATCACATGTAATCTTGTGGCAATTTCACTGTCTATAAGGTGGCCAAAATTTCACTTAATGTTTTTAAATAACATGGAAGTTTGTCCTGAACTGGTGTAAATAAACAGAACACAGAAGTGTCTATGCTCCTCTTTACTGCCGAAGCCACTAAATGCTCATGGACCCAACTGAATGTAGCACTTGGGGCACCAGGCAAGTGTCTGGCCCCAAGCCATGTAGAGAGCTGGTGCATACAAACAGAGTTGGGCTTCAGACTTCAGGTTAACACCCTTCTTTAGAAAGAAGACAGTGCGTGTTGCATCAAGTTATTTCATATGTATAAGACACCCATGGAAATCACATAAAGGCCTATTGGAAATTGCTGGACTGAAGGAGAGCAGCACAAGAGTCAATCTGTCTCTATTTTGACAGTGAATTTATTCTGCCCTTAGTTAGAGGAAGTCAAGCAGTGTAAACCTGGACAATTATACAATTAAACCTCCAGAGCTCAGTTTTCTTTAGCAAGAAGATCTCAGAATTAGGAAGATATACTTGGAGAGATGGCTGGGAATACAACCATTCCATGAATCTCAACACCTTTACCCAATATCTGCATAACTGAACCCCACAAGCCCTGTTTGGAGCCTATAGCCAACAAGATGCTGCTGTGGGGAAGCAGAGCGGCTCCTCATTGCTTTTGACATCAGATGCCCTCTGAAGCTGTTCCAGCAGGCTGATCCGTGTCATTCTTCACACAGCTTCATTGGATGGCTCCCTGGAGAGATGGCAAAAGATCTGTATCTGCATGCTTCATAGGGACAAATTGTTAGCCCTGGTATGAGCAACAATAGAGGCTTTGAGGATCCTGATGGCCAACTGCGCCAAAGCATTCCTTCCTGTACACTTACCTTCATTATGCCCTCACTAATCACCCCTTTGCCTTTCAGCAGTGAAATTTTATCACCCTTCAGCAAGGCATCAAACCAGAGCTGCAGAGGGATTGCTAACACTGACCTGCCCTTCTCATCAACATGAAAAGAGAAAGCCTCTTCGGGACTGTGTTGCATTTCTGGGAAAGGATGGAGGGCAGACGTTTGCCGACAGCAAAGGCCAGACAAAACATCTTCAAGGATGAGTATGAGGCAAGTCCAAACCATTTTCTCCCTCCTCTCGGTGTTTCTTTCATGTCCCTTTGCTATTTCTTGCATGCATTTTTCCTTTGCAGTACCATACGCTCATTCCGCGTGTGCTTTTATCAGTGCAGCTTTCGCAAAATGCTCCATCAAAATCAACTCTTAACAAGAAATTAGGCTTCTGGAGACGGGATTTAAGGCTGGTGAAAAGTGCTTACTTCCTGTGAAAAAAATAAATTAAAAAAATGTGAATCTTAACCTAAAAGTGAGGGAGATGCATTATGGAAATATTTTGGTTAAGATGTACTGCTGGGGTGCCATTGTTCTTACCTTACAGTTCTTCTTTGTAATATGCAACAAGAGAGAGTCAGAAATATTCTCCCTGTGAGAGTGGTTGGGAAATAAAAGCACAGCTCAAATTAAGAAGTTACTACATACATGCCAGAGTGTGATGTACTAATGTGCACCAGGTTTGTGTGCCTTTTTAGCCTTAACTCTTGTTTTCTGTTCTCCCATACATAAACTGACCACCTCTGAGTCCACTGTATCTAACACAGGTGAAGTCCATCAGATTAAATCTCTGATTTTTCCATGTTAACTTTCATTTCAGCCTTTGATATGTCCAGCTACAATATTGGTGGCTCATACTGTCCATTCCTACCCTGAGAGGCAGGTTGGGCTGAAGATCTCCAGAGATTACTGCAAAAACACCCTCTGCTACAGACTTCCCTCTTTGACATAAGTACAAGTGAGGCTGATGCATTTTATGTATAATTACTGGTAGAATAGATTAGCATCTGGAGGTTCCTCTTTCTTTATCAGCTATAAAGGAAGGTTAAATCATTGAGTCGTGGAATAATTTGAGTTAGAGGGGTCCTTAAAGGCCATCTGCTCCCCTGCAATGATCAGGGACATCTACAGCTCCATCAGGTGCTCAGAGCCCTGTCCAGCCTGACCTTGACTGTCTCCAGGGATGGGGGATCCATTGCCATTCTGAGCAACCTGTGCCAGTGCCTCACCACTCTCATCAGTAGTAGCAATGCTTCCCTAACACAGTGGGAAATGCATATTTCTGCCTATTTGTTATATTCTACTGACATGAAGGAGATAGCAATAAGGCTGATGTTCCAAAAAGCTACAAATGTCTTTCTAGTGGGATTTACAAGCTATAAGGAACTCAAGGAAAATGGCTGAAGTCATAATTTCTTTATTTTACATTCTGAAATATTTAAAAATGCATGGTAAGGAGAACCAAGTTTTTGTTTCATCGATATATAAGGTAACATAGCACCAGGATTTGCAGGTAGAGTTCTAAAATGCCTGGTTTCTTCAAGACACACACTATTCAGGGGCTGGGGTTAGGCAGAATAAATCCAAAGTAACTATTTTCAAGAAACTCTCATACTTAAGGCGTGGTTGCCCCATCCCTGGAGGTGTCCAAGGCCAACCTGGATGGGGCCCTGTGCAGTCTGAGCTGGTGCCTGATCTTATGGTTGACAACCTTGCCCATGACAGGGGGGTGGAATAAGATGATCTTTTAGATTCCTTCCAAACCAAGACATTCTATGATTCTGTGATTCTAGGAAATTATCCTACTGCAGTGGTTAAGTCACATCTGGATTTTATGAAGATGAAGACCTAGAAGTCATATCTAATATTCTAGGTTAAATTTTCATGCCAGTAGGAAGTGAAACTCTACTTTCCTGCTAGTAGTGAGTTAACTCATCCACTCTTTAGAGCCAGTGCCATACTAGAACACCAAGGAAAAAAAAAATTAAACTTAAAAAAAAAAATAGCATAAGATAGGTTCCACTTCACAATGTCCATTTGCATGACGTCATTCTGATTTGGGAAGTGAAATATTTTAATAGCGTGGATGTAACTCATCTTCATACAGCATGGATTCGTGACAGTCCCACATATGTTTAACTGGTACAGGCACCACCAGGGACACAGCAGACCCACCTCTGGTCTACATCACTGTTATGAAGTGGTATTAATTCAAAATTGCATACAACAGATGCTTAATTTATTTTATTTCACTTATTTTCATGGCATATCACAAGGCTTTGAATTCTTCCCTTGCTGGCTTGTCTGCAGCGAAGTGGTTTCATATCTGAAGGCAATAAGACCTTAAATTAAGGAATGGACTGTAAGCAAAACAGGGTCAGCTCATGATTCACCCAGACAGACTCACCCTCCTCAGTTCTCACACTTCAGTGTTACAGAACAAGAGTGCCACTGTTTAGCATTCCCCCTAATTCTTTGGCTTCTCACTATTTATACTTTTCAGGATTTATTCCAAGGGTGGAGGTGGTGGTGTTGGGAGATGAAATTGCTCTGTTTTTCATGAAAAGAAGTTCTCGATGGGTAATTTACTACTGTATAATTAAGCTTCAGATTTTGTTTTTACTTGGAAATGTTTTTAAAAGGAAGCCAACTATCTGGTCAGATTTGTGATGCGCAGTTGATGAGAAACAGAAGCCTAAAATGCTGATCAGAGATTCAGAACCAGTTCAATAGAAAGAGGTCTCAGATCCTCTGCAAGAAAGTGAGCAGAGGTTAGTATTTCCAGTAAGCTTCCAGCGTTGTTCCAGTATAAGTACACAACAGTTAACAGAGAGCTTTTGACTTGAACAATAGAGGCTTGTGTGTCATAGACAGTGGTTATGTCTTGCTGGGCCAGGCTCCCTTTGTGATCCCCAGAGAGAAATAAACTCCAGGGTACAAGTCAGTTGTCCTGTCCTGGGCATCTCAAGAAAATCCTGCTCTATGCACCACTGCCTGAAGGCCTTTGAGATCGGTACAGATGAAGACAGATGGTTTGTGCCATCTTCTGAGACGCTTTTGAACCTGGCAGAAATACTTGCATCCTGGAGATGCCTGTTATACTTAGTTAAGTACAGGGAAGGACTGGACAACTACTTGGAGAAAGCACGCTTTGACTGCTTAGGTGAGAAGTCTCCTGAATGGAAAGATGCTACTGCTGATTCCAGCAAGATCTTTTAGCTCATTTGTGTTTTCCAGCTTGGAAGGAATAACATAGTAGATTCTGTAAGTGCATTATTCTACCTTCATTTCTCTTCCTACAAATCTTAATGCTTTATATTTATGTCTACTGTAAAGCTAGAATACTGAAAAACACTGCTCTGTATTGAGTCCCAAATAAACAGAGAGAAAATCTGACAGACTCAGTACTTTTTCATTTTCAGATTTTCATTGATCTGTCATTTTTGTTGTTGTTGTTTGTTTTTGGCCCCATATTTTGTCCAGTTACACTCTTCCCATTAAAATTAAATATTTAAATCAGAAGTATGAATAACCTCTTGGTGATGAAATACAGTTATCTCTATCTGAACTTCATCTTCCACGTGCCAAACAAATATGGATTTAAATATGCTGACATATGATGTAGATGTTAGGGATGAAGCTCTAACCTAGGTTCTGGCTACTCCTGGTATTAGCATGAACTACTCTGTGGTCTGATTCAGAAATCGCCTTGAAAACTGGTTATTCCAGATTCATCTCATACATATGTTATCTTTAAAACTGAGTTATCTTTAAAACTGTGTAAATGCAGTGCTTTGTGAAGGCCAGAAAAATAAAAAAATCTAAGACATACAAACAAACATTTCAATGGTGTGTCTGTAGGCAACAATATCAGCAAGTCCCTATGTCTTTCATCCTGAAAATATGAACCAAGAAGAAGATTCCTGTAATTCAATTTTTCCTAGATGTTTCCTGCTGGTGACACTTAGAGACAAGTTGCTGGGATATATGGGCTCCTATTCTCCTGAATTTCTCTCTGATGTGTCTGCAAAAGTAAGTGGTTTTGGTTAGCTGGGGCTAGGACTTTTTGTAATGGGAAGTGTTCCATTAGTTGTGTTTCTACGAGCTGCTTCTCAGAAGAGCCCATCAGAGGCTCAACTGAGGTCTAGGTTTTCCTGGGTGAATATCTGACACCTGCCACCCTGTCTAAAAAGACTAAAGAGTATGAAAGAAAGCATAGCAAAGAGACTTGGTCATGGCCAAAGAGCACTTCAGTGCCTTAGGAACAACATGACACCTGTCCATCATTCCCAGGTCAGTGTCTCAGTCATGCATATCACTGCATGTGTTGACAGAAGTCCTTTCACCATAACACAGTCCAGCAGCACGGTGTCTGCTGTTTTTCCAAATATGGCTCTAGTAACTTGGGCCCTCGCTAGGTACAAAAATAGCAAAGCAGGCTAGACATCCAGTCAGCAAGATGTTCGTGTTCCTCACCATGGAACATGGGGCAGCCATTTGTTATGAGTCGTCACTGGGAGGATTCTCTTTCAGAAGGTATGTCAGCACGATGGCTTCCCAGGCCACATCTCTTTCCCTGGTATCTGGGGCTTGTTGATCCTGGCACACCACCTGGGAACAGGCAGGAGGCCAGCCTAACAGATTGGCATGTGTGCAGGCAGGGAAGGAAGCTGAGCATCTGGCTTTAAACACCGGGGCTCAGATTTCTTTCTGAGGGTGTTGACAGGAAAATGCATGCCGGGGCTCTGCTGCTGCAAGGACTGCTAAGGGAGTAGGATGACTCTGAGGGATTTGTTGGGACAATTCTGCTTCTGGGGTCTTGCCTTCCTGCCTTCTGATTATAGAATCATAGAAACATGGAATGGCCTGGGTTGAAAAGGACCATAACGATCATCTAGTTTCAACCCCTCTGCTATGTGCATCAGTGAGTCATAAAAAAAGGAAGTGAAGGATAGAATTCCTCCCTTGAAGACAAGGTGGACTTGACCATGACAGAAGTCACCTACATGAGCTGTAGAAAAGTTTGGATCTGGAAAATGAATGCCAAGACCCTTAGGAAGTGTAGTTCTACATTGACCATTAAGCTGGGTATTACTGCTGGTGGACATCACTCTATGCAACCAAGTGGCTTCATTCCCAATGCCAATAATAACTGACCACTGCAGAACCCATCCACTGTATCTTCCCTGAACCAGAAGCAGGG
>JAPSGF010000080.1:1616050-1644749 GCA_035772895.1 Perdix hodgsoniae | reverse complement strand
AAAAAGAAAAAGAAAAAGAAAAAGAAAAAGAAAAAGAAAAAGAAAAAAAAGAGAAGAAAATAAAAAGGAAGGAGGAAAAAGAAAAAGAAAAAGAAAAAAAAAGAAAAAAGAAAAAAAAGGAAGAAAAATGGAGAAAAAAATGGAAAAAAGGAAAAAGAACAACAACAAAAACAAAGATGATACTCAAAGAATGTTGATGGAAAAAGAAGGACTATTATATAATTGTTCTTTCAGTTGAGGGGGAACTAATTGTTGAAGTCATGTGCCAAAGGGGACACAGAAAGTCTTAAAGAAAGTTAGGACTTAAAACACTCCAGAATATCAGAACACTAATTCATACTGTCCCAATATAAAGATCATTTCCTTTTCTTTTCAGTCCTATAGCTAAGTTTTCTCACTTCTCCAGCTGGACCTCAAACTCATTTTCTTTTATCTAACATTGCTCATCATAGTTAATCACAATCCTAACCACTGCTGGTTTCCTGGAAAATATCCAGAAAAACTTTGGAGGCAGTGTAGACTATTAGGGTAAACCACAGCTTGGTTCCCAAGGTAGCTGCTCCCACAACAAACCACCCTTCCTGTCATTGTGCTTTCATTACTTTCAAAGTTTAAAGATATTTGTCAGGTTAGATTTTAGGTAAACGATTCCTGCCCTCCCTCCAATATCTCCTCTTTAACACACGTGTTGCAGAACGTGGTTATTTTTTCTGACCAGACATAGTTTTCTACAGTTGAGGTGATGTCATCTGGGCAACATTCCTAAATGGGAAGAGATAGATGTTTGAGGGGGAGTATTACATCTCATTTGAAAGTGGATATCTAAAAATAGGTCAAACTAATTATTTGCAACCTCCAAGGGCAATTTGTTTTCTGCTGACTATGAAAGGAAGTTGGGGTAACTAGCTCAGTTGAAGTCCTTGAAACAATGGATATCTAAAATGGGATGAGATTGATCTCACTCATTAAATTTTCCTGCTCGCAATCTGAAATGTGCACTGTTGAGTTCATGATATCTATCAGGCTTGCATGTAGACATTAAGATCAGAAGAGGGTACCATATAGGTAAATAAAAACCATCGGACAAAAGAAGATGTGCTATCTTCCAATTTCACAGAGAAAATATAAACATGATCAAATCAACTCTTTTTCCTTATGGGAAAGTTGGAATAGGCAGGAGACACATCTAATTCATGTGAGGAGAAATATAACTGGAAAAGCTGAAAAGTCAGAGTTAACCCTAAAAACACACACACAGATGGTAAGTATGAATACTAATGTTAAAAAGTCATTGCTTTCTCACCCTGAGCTGAAAGGGAGATAGGAATGCATCTTTTATAAGTAAATCTGGGACAATTCAGGGAGTTGAATCATTTTGTGTCCCAGATAAATATATTGTTAAAACCTTCTAAGGTTAGTGCAGCAATGCCACTTCAATCACTGTACTGATCAATATGGACATCCTGCTAGTGGTGGAGCTTTGATACTTACTGTTTTGTGTTTTTTTTCTTGCAGGGTTGGGGAGGTTAATCTCATCTACCTTTGAATTCAGGTGCCTATAGATGAGTATTAGAACTCCATCAGCTTGGAAGGAACTGGGTTGTCAGTGCAGATGTGACAGAATCACCAAATCACAGAAGGATTTAGGTTGGAAGGGTCCTTTGGAGGTCATCTGGTCCAACACACTTATTGAAGCAAGCTGCTTGTATTTAATCAGATAAATATCATGCTGTAAGCCTGATATTCACATTTGCACACCAGCAAGATATACAATCGTAAAATCACAGAATCATTTCAGTTGAAAGGGGCCACTAATGATCATCTAACCCAACTCCCTTGCAATGACATCTACAGCTTGATCACTTAAGACAGTTATTCGATACACAGAGAGAAATGGAACAAGAAGACACGATCAGACCAGAGTCATAAATCACCCAGCTATCGCCTCTGTTCATGCCATTCTGATAATCAAATATAAAGGAAAACAAAGATATTGTCTTTCTGATGGCCAAAAAAAGAATGTGCCCGAGTAACAAGCGAGAAAAAATAACTGAAATGAGATTTGAAATGTTTTCTTTTCTTGACTGCCATTTTGACACGTGAAGAAAAGAGAACAGCGTTATAATGAAAGGAAATAGTTTCTCCTCTGTTTTTTTGTAAATATCTTAATGGAACATTTGGACCTGATTTGAAAGGTTTTGACAAGCTCGTGTTGTGACGTGAGTGTCGGGTTGCCCAGCAATGCCAACCCATACAAGGAAGCAGGCAGGATCCTGCATTCGAAATGGCTTTGGGTACAAATAAGGGCTGTATTCTGTAAGTAGTCCAGAGTCAACGGGAGATTTGGAGATCAAGGAGAAAGCATTAGCCTTTATGAGGTGAAATATTTAGTACCAGCGTTTAAGGACTTAAATATCTTTTAGAGTATTGCTCTTAACTATTATTTACCTAGTGATTTATAGCTTGGTTTTCCATGCAGCAAGGAAGTCTGTTCTTGCTGCAGACTGAAGTAGTTCTGGATGTCTCCTGTTTCCTTACCCTCCTCTCCTCTCTTCACTGTTTCTGTTACATGACTTTGTTTTTATACCTCCCCCCTTGGCAGTAAGTCCAAGGTCCCATAACAAGGGTTTCATCCCCACCTTTGCAGCCATCACACCCACCAGAACTGAAATAATGATCGGTGTGACCTTTCAGGACTTTCAAGGTAATGTTTGGATAAGACGCTCGAGGAAAAGAAGAGGGATGAACTTGTAGAGAAACAGATTCAGGATCTCCCTGAAGTCAGGCAATCGTCACAGTATTATTTGTTGGTAAGTTTATTGCAGCAGCCTCACACAGTAAAAAATATAAACCCAGAAGGATGAATCTCTTCTGTGGGACTCGTCACAGCCCAGAGATCCATGAACAGGACAAAGCTCCTACCTAGGAGGGCAGGTGGAACAGCCCTTTTTACAGCTGCAGGACCTGGATATAAGGGCATTTCCCTGGGCTCAGGGCCCATTTCAGACCTAGTAATTGCAGCTGTTATGTAGGAAGCATGGGTAGCTTCATTATATTTTCTTGAGATCCATCCTTGCTGTCACAGTAAGCCATTCCTAGGTATATTCCAGAGCATTCAAGAAGGGGAAAGGATTTCATTGTGCGTATGTATGAGAGGAGATTTTGCTGAAAGAAATAATGGATTCTGACATCTTTTCTGAGCAGGTAGTCTCTCTCTGCCCAGCCTGCTCCAAGGCAGTGCTAATGCCCACACCTTGGGAACATGAGGCCAATTGAAGGCACATTATCCAGGTGAGTTCACACTTGCAGTGAACCGGCTTTCCCCTGTGGAACATCCTTGCTGTTCCTTGCTGTTTTCCACTCAGGCATTGCCTGGTGCTGTGCCTTCCCTTGGAAGAAGTGGGAACCCACCAAACTCCTTTGGAAAGGCTGACCTCTTCTGGGAAGCCAAGATGCAGACACTGCTCTGGTATTTTCCTTTCTAGAGATATTTTCCCAAATATGCCTTCTGCTTGATAGCTGTGTGATCTCCAAAGTGTTATGGGCTCACTCTAATTTTATCTTCTCCTCCACATTACATTTATTTTTAAGTTCTGGGGTGTTTTCTCAACCCATTCCTCTCTGTATCATACTCCAGTATCTCTATTTTCCTTCTTCCCAACTATTTTAGCCCTTTTCCTGCTACTCAGCACTGATCAAAATGCAAAAGTTGTGCTTGTTTCCAATAAATACATTAGTCCATTTAGTGACTTTAGTGACTGTGGCTTTTGAGAGATCCATACCCCAACAGCATCCACATCACCTACAGCTGCACAGAGAAGTGTGAACCTCAGTCCCTGAAATGCTACAACTGTGTTAGCAGGTGCCCTGCTTTCATTTGGGCAGAGTGCTATGTCCATACTATTTATTTGTTCCCTGGTACCTCAAGCTGTTACTTTTCTTGTCTGAGAGAACTGAGGCATAAAAACCTTCACAGACATTTATAAAGAAATCTAAAAATCATGGAATAGCTTGAGTTGGAAGGGACCTTCAAGATCATCTTGTTCCAACTCCTGCACCATCGGTTGCTGTTCACTGGATCAGGCAGCCCAAGGCCCCATCTAAACTGGCCTTGAACACCTGTGGGGTTGGATCTCAGCCGAGCTCTTCTTCACCTTCAGAGGTGTCAGGGATGACCACATGCCCTGTGATGCCTTCTTTTGCTTTCAGTTATAATTTTGGCTGAATTGGGGTAAATTTCCCTCCTAGAAGCTGGCATGGTGCTGTGTTTTGGATTTAGGAGGAAAATCACGCTGATAACACATCAATGTTTTAGCTGTTGCTGATCACTGCTTACACTAAGCCAATGATTTTCTTGTTCTGCCCTGAAGCAAAGGTGCACAAGGAGCTGGGAGGTGACAGAACCAGGACAGCTGACCGAAACTGACCAGAGGTGCATTCCATACCATATGGCACCATGCTGAAAAATGAAAATGGGAGGAGTTTTAAATCTCCCAGCTCCTGGGATAATAGTTGGAGAGAGGGTGTACAGTTGGTTAGGGTAGTTAAGGTTAATCCTGGTCCTGAAGTATCTGCTCTGTGAGGGATGCAGAGCTATGCAGATAATTTTAGGAAAGATGCAGTCCCTATGCAGACCTGGCTGTAGATGCATGGCCAACAGAAAGGCATCTGAAAATGAAATTATCCACTGATCTTGCAGAACCAGCTCATCTTTGCACTCCAAAATAATGAAAGGCAGCATTGCCACAACTTCTAAAGTATTATATAAATCCTTAGTCACAACTTAGACAACTCTTTACACTTCAACAACTCTAAGAGCCCAGCTTTAGCATGTCTCATCTGTTTTATTGTCCCTCTTAAAAAGAAACTATGTAGGGAGACAAGATCCTGCTCCTGGCCCACTCTCCCTCTCACACTGTGAGCAGTGCCAACTCTTGCAAAGAAGGCTGCAAAAAATCTGCAACCTGCTAGGGCTTGTCCCAGGTCTCTCATAGATACAGACAGCCTCAGATTTAAGGTTTAATGAAAGCCTGAAATCCATTCATGTTAGTGATGAACTGCCTGCTTTTTTTTGAGCCAGGTAAAAGTCACAGAATCATGGAATCATAAAGTCATTAAGGTTGGACAAGACCACAAAGATCTAGTCCAACCATCAACCCATCACCATCATATCTACATGGCTTTGAGTCTTGTTGCATTCCTGTCCTGGTGCTCCCTATGGTCTGCTTTCTGTTTGGAAAAGCATTTCCTTTTAACAAGTTTTAATTTCCCTGTCTTTTATTTGAGTCTTTGCCATGGAACAAGGTACTAGTGGTGTGTATGTATACATCCCAAAATAAGGTCCTTCCCAAGGAGGTCACTCATTACACCTGATGGCCCTTTCTTCTCTCAAATCCCTTGACAAAGCCGTTAGCTTCAAGAGATATTTTTGGCCTCCAGAGGAATTATCACCCACTGAAATCAAAAGCCAAAAAGAAAGGGCTTTGCAGTCGATTCAAGGTGAATGAGGATATTGAACTGCCCCATTTATGATTCCTGCCCTGGGGGAAGCCAGTTAGGTCCAGCAGTATTTGTAACCCAAAGGTTACAGAAGTTACAGGGGATGGGATGGAATAAGTGACCTTCAGACTTCCCTTTATGGAGCACCAACATACAAGGAAAACAACTCTTTCCAGGCTTTGGTTATTGACATTAAAACCGCAGAACTTAATTAAAAATGAAGGTAATTAAAGCCAGATGGAAAAAAGCTGCCTCTTTTTTTTCTTTTTTTTTTTTCCACATACCATGCTATAGACTCATAGCATGACTCATGGGGAGAGAGCAGTAAGTCAAGGTGACTGGGAATGTTCAAGGAGCGATTATCTGGGATCATTAGTGGAGCTGGTGGGCGGCAGCTATAAACTGGGAACAGGTCCTGATGAGGTGCATGGCCTTTAACTCCTCTGGTATGTAATGAGAGCTGTAAATCTCCCCATTACAGCAACAGTGATGCTGGTGCATCCAACCAGCAGCCTTGCTTTAATCTCTTTGTGACATCAGGAGAAGAAGAGAGGGATTCTTGCTGCAAGACCCAAGTCCCCTGAAGTGAGTGAAACAATCCATTTTCACTGGAAATTATTTGCAGTAATGTGAAGGCTGAAAAGTGCCTTTGGGATTAAAATCTGGTCTGAATAGCTTTGGTATGAACCTTGAGGAACTGTACAAGTTTCCTGGGATTTACACCTCTTGGAGCAGAACTTGGAGTTTTGCATCTAAAATCCCTGAGCTTATCCACATCTTTTTTTTTTTTTTTTTTTTTTTTTTTTCTGTAGAGATCTGAGTGTTTCAGAAAGGAGGGAAGATTGGGTGTCCATATGGTACTACAGGTGGAAACCTAAGGCTAGGGTGACCTCTACATGCAATGTGTCACAATATGAGCTGGATCAAGCCGTAGAATCACTGAATCGTTTGAGTTGGAAAGGTCCAACCCCCTTACAAAGAACAGGGATACCTACAGCTCAGTCACGTCCAGCCTGACCTTGAGTGTCTCCAGGGATGGGGCATCCACCACATCTCTGGGCAACCTGTGCCAGAGCCTTACCACTCGTACAGTAAAAAAACTTCTTCTTTGTATCCAAATCCAAATCTCCCCTCTTGTAGTCTGAAACCATTTCCTCTTGTCCCATCACAACAGACTCTGCTAAAGAATCTGTCTCCATCTTTCTTACAGCCTCTTTTGATACTGAAAGGCCGGGTCACTTTGGAGCCTTCTCCAGGCTGAACTCCTTCAGCCTGTCCTCATAGGGAGGTGTTCCATCCCTGGGATCTTTTTTGTGGCCCTTCTCTGGACATTCTGCAATAGGTCCATGTCTCTCCTGTGCTGAGGATGCTGTGCTCTAGGTGAGGTCTCACAGCACAGAGCAGTGACAGATCACCTCCCTCTCCCTGCTGACCACTCTGCTTTTGACACAGACCAGAATACAGTTGACTTTCTGGGCTGTGAGGACACAATCCTGGTTCTGTGCAGCTTGCATCCATCAAAGGTCATGCTGCTTCCTTGTGCCTCAGTGTCCTTCACTGTAGATATGAGTCCCATGTCCCATGAGTTATCCTGAAGGAAATGGGCTAATTAGGCCTAAGTTCATTTTACCTAATCTTAAATTCATATTCACTTAATATTAAATTAAACATGTCAGGGAAGGAAATTTAGATGATATGAATCAGAATCTCAGAGGTTATAGATGCACTGAGTCTGGAGTTAGCAGACAGTTCACTGTCTGCCTCCACCAACTATCCTGGCTGTAAATCTTCTCTTGGTTCTTGAAATAGCTGGTTTAGAGGATTGGACCATTGTTTCAGTCCAAGTACAGTGGGTTCTCTTATGTATCAGGCCTTGGCTTGCTCATGGGAAGCCCCTAAGGCTGTGTTCCTACAAGTTTTCATGCACCAGGTTGCACTTTCTGATTGCCTCCAGTCAGTGAGAATTTTAACAGTTAAAAATCCAAAATCCAAGGTCCCAAAGCAGACCTCAGGCATTTCTCAGCCTTCCTGGACAAGTATCCATGCACAGACCTGGTGTAACAGTTTCTGCTTCTGGCAGCAAGAACACTTATGTACTGCAAAGTGATTGCCTACAAATCATTGGCTTCAAATGGACCACATCTCTGAAAGGAATTTCCACAGCTTTTCTGGGCACCGATCACAAGGTTATTAGCCATCTGTGAGCACAGACTGATTATGAGCTCACCACCTCGCCAGGCTATCTCGTGTTGCAGCCGTCTAACTTTCAGACTCAGTTTTTCCCACTTCTGGAGTTGTACGCGCTCCCCAGTGAGTATCTCCGTTAGCGATAAATCAAGAGGTTCACTTGTATGGCTCCACTAGCTCTGCCTGCTCCAGAGTTTGCCGGATTTAACCCAATATCGATCCTTACCTACTCTTTCATGTCTGCTAAGTATTGGGTTGTCAATATTCCCTCGTTATTGACTCTGATGTTCAAACCTAAATAAGACATTGCTTTTGTTAAGACATTAACTTTTGTTCTTTGGATGTAACATTTCCATCTAACTTTTTCCAGTATGTATAGATGCCTCTTTCCCAAACAGGGTGAATGCTTTTTCATAAACACACCAGACACAGCTGGTCAGCCTTGGAAAGCTTTATATTTCTTTTAAGGGGAGTGGAAAAGTGTCTTCTCTTACTGGCCAGCTTTCTGGATAATCCCAGACATTAACAGAAATGCTTTTGTTAAGTTTGTTTTATGATTTTTGAGCTCCCTTAATCTGCAGGATAAAGATATAATTTTTTTCTCGGTTATTCTTAGCTGGCTTGCATTGTTATTGTTTTTCTTTCTGCAAAACTTGAGGCTCTTTGTCTTGTAGTTTTAAGCCCTCTTTTATAAACTTTTGGGTGATTTTACATTCCATGAGCTGCACCATTATTTCCTCTCTGAAGAACAAGCCACTGTTTTTCTTTCTGGATACTAGAACCCACTGCCAGTGCCAACCGTGGCATTTTTTGTGCTGAGAATTTGAGCCAAGATTTAGGATTTGGAGCATCGTGAACTGAAAGGATGAGATCCGATAACAGCAAATGCAAGTAATATTCCTGAAGCATGGCAGCAAACTGTTCTTTTCTCAACTATTCTCTGAACTATTCTCTCAACTGCTCTTTTCAAAAACTATAGGCAGCAAAAATATGTTCTCATCCAACGTTTTTTCTCAAGTTTATTCTTTCTGCCTTTATAACTAGGTGCAAATAAAACTACCAGGGTTGTATCCATATTTTCATTTTAACAAGCAGCCTGTGATTGGGCTCTGATCATTTCACGTACTTTATAAAGAAACTTTATGGATTTATTTTGCATTTATCCCAAAGGTCAATGCGCATCCCTGAAAACACTTTTAATCTAGGCATTATGACAATGAGTGGTATAATTCAGCTGTTACACCAAATATCTGAGACTGGCAGGTTCATACTGCTAAAAACTGGAGGCCCAGACCTTCTCCCATTCCTGTTGAGCCTCAATGAGAAGAAACTCACTGTGCTTTGCAGAGATAAACCTGTGACTGCAGTTTTCCGTGTTCAGCAGTTACACACACTCACTCCTCCCAGGTTAAAAAGTCATAAGGTTTTCTTTAAAACCATAACATTTTCCTCAGGAGAAAGTCAAGGCTATGGATTTTGATGGTAGCCCTTTTGAGACTTTCTTGGCAACTGCATGAGCTAGGAATTGGCTGTTGGCTTCTGATGAAATCTGAGGATTTCCCCAGGTCGTCAGACTCCAAGAGTTGGGATTTTCTCAGAACAGAAGAAAAAAAGCACAAAAAGAAGCATAAAATATTTCCAAACTTCTTGTCAGGAGTACGAAATATCTGTTTATTGCTTGCTCGCTTTGTTGTCTCTGATCCGCTTTGAAGCCTGAATGTTTGAAGTATTTAAACACGTGCTTATCTTGGAACATATGGTACCACTGATTTCCATGGGAATGCTGATGCTCTCCCAAAGTTATGCACATGCTTCGAAGTGCTCTGTTGGAACAAGGATCAAGGGAAAACCTTGAGCATAAATTCTGCTGTCCGAAAAAGACTGCAGAGACATCCATGCCATGCCACCCACATGTCCACTGAAACCGAGGCTTTTATACGCATTTTCCACTTTCTATCCTCTTTTTTTTTTTTTCCCCTCTGCCATATTAAAAATAAATAAATAAATAAATAAATCCACTCTTGTCCCATTTCTGTTTGTGTTTTTTTTTCCTTTTTTTTCTTTTTTTTTCTTTTTTTAAAATTTATTTACCTCTATTGTTTTTATTTTTGACAGGGTTCAAATTCAGGAAATCTTACAGACTGAGTCCTGATTGCAGGAGCATCCTTCCCATATATATACATTTTTTTTATTCTAAGGATGCTGATGAAAATAATGAACCCCTTTCAATTGGCTGCAGAGGGTCTTGGTTTGGGCCCAGCTCCTGGTGGCACTCACATTTCCACCAGACAGTGAAGCTGTTAAATCCCAATCACTGTACAAAGCCACTCTGATGTCTCTGGAGCTCAAGATTTCAGGAGCTTGCTCATTATGGATTAACTGGTGAATTTACAGAGCAGGAATTGATGCTAAGCCAAAGACTTAGCCAAAGTCTTTTTTCAGAAATATTATCCTTCCCATATACAACAGTTTGTTTGGCCTGCAGATCCTTAATCCTTTAACTGCAAGCAACCAAGAGGTCTTTTGGTAAACAATATGCTGTCAATTGTAAATGTAACAGCACTATATAGCTCTTGGAAAAACGTTGCTTTCTTTTATTCTGCACAACAAAAGGACCAAACTGCTGTTTCAGATGCGGTCCCCATACACATGGCAAACTCCATTTCTACTGATAATGAACCTTCATCTTTTCCTGTGTTGCAGCCTACGTGTTCCAGCTGCTGTCCTGTGTTGGGTGAAAGGACAGAGAAGCAGAGGTCTTCACACCTCAGTGCATGTTCTTCAGACCCAGCTTATTCTGGTAGGGCAAGGATACAAAAGGGGTGGCCTCAGAAATTTTGGTAGATACTCAACGAGAATGAAAAGGAGTTAATCTTCTACACTGAAGGTGTTACTGTGTACACACACCCACGGAATTTGAAAGCTAAGTTCTTCCTGGCCATAAAACCTTTCTGCAGCCACAAGGCTGGAGAAGGAAAGGAGGTATAAGTGATGATCTACACTGGCTGGCTGCACTTTAGATACAATTGTGTATCTCAGAGGTTTGGGAGGTAGGCTTTTGTTTGTTCAGTATGCAACCACACTGAGCTAGCAGTGTGAAATGCTGATGAAAAAGCAGTTGTGCTTCTCATACCAACCATGTGAAACCTGATGGAGCTGAAGAGCTGCAGAATTGAGGGCTGGTCTTCTCGCTTTCACAGCTGCAAAGTTGGGCGGTTGCAGCAAATTTACTAAGTTGATTGTACAAGGACTTTCCCCAGGCACACAACTCCATCTACATAGTGGTAAAGTGTTAAAACAATTCCTGACACAGTTTTAGTCATGGTCACACATCACCTAACCAACCCACTCTTGGGTGTTCTTCATAAATTTCAATGTTTCAGGGCCTGAATCCAAAAGGCAGATGGGAAGGCGATGCCCTCTTCTGAAGGTGAAAGGGTTGAATAGCACAAATGCAGATTTTTTTTCATATCATGCCCTCAGGGCACCTCCTTCGCTGTCGGGTTCAGACCAAACCACTTCTGCCAAGCGTTTCTCTTAACTTTGGGCCATAAGACTAAACAAGATCTGAAAAACACAATAAACTAGATTAAATTATGCTTTGGGATAAAAGCATCATGGGAGACTAACAGGAAGGAACATTGTTCTTGTGAGGAATCATTAAAAAGGACTCTTCAGAATGGATTGAAGGGAAATTATAGAGAGCTATAAAATTATGAGGGACAAAGGAAAAGAGAAAAATGATTGACTGTTACTGGCATCTTCCAGAGCAAATACTAAAGAGGATCAAATTAAATCAGCATTTGGCATGTCCAGTACTTGAAAAAACTGACATTCATTGCCACAAGAATCTGTGGATGCCTATAGCCAGTACAATTCAAAAAGTAGATTTATCTACAGCTCTTAAAGAGCTGTAGATTAACTGCCTCTGGCCATGAATTACTGGGAGCTGAAGCATTATTCTTCACTAAAGAATAGAGTGAAGAGCACTGTGAAGAGTGAAGAATAGGAGAAGAGCACTACATACCTGCCATTTTGTTACATTCCTGCCCATTGGAACCATCTGATGCTCTAGGTGAGGTGGATCTTTGGGTTGATCCAGTGTGGCTATTCCTACATTCAGACATGGATTCAAGGAGGGAGATTTATTTCAGTAACTGGCTTTGTAAGTGTAATGCCTATCACTGGTTTTGCCTCATACATCTCTGTACCACACCAGACACAAAACTTCTGACTGAGTCACCCTCTGTGCTCCCTCTTGCCTTTCCAGCTTCAATATCTGTCCAGTTCAGAGATTTCATCTGCCAGCAGCAGCTGATTTTGCTTTAATTTTGCTTTAATTTAAAGCAGCAGCTTTAATTTTGCCAGCTACCTGAATGTGCGTCCTGGAGAAGAGAGCCCTTAGAACTGGTGATAAGACATCTAGTAGGTTCCTCACTCACCTGCATTTCACCAAACCCATCATTTCTCCTGCACCCTTCACATTAGCACCACAACAGCCCTTCCATTAGGTGACCCACTGCTCATGGCTGCTGATGTACATCAGACATGCAGCATGGCATGATGCTACCCTGCTCTAGAGAGGAAGTGTGTTGGAACAAAACTGAAGCTCTTGGGTGTCCTCTGAGGTGGCTTCCAGCAGAATCATGCTCAGTTTCCATTCACTCGAGGTCTCCAGTTTCTCCATCTGCAAAAGGAAGGGAGCGCATCCCATCACAGTAGGGTCTGAGGTCTGCAAAAAGCTGCGTTTGGATCTCCCATGCTTGCTGTTGTCCCAGTTTGGATGAGGTTCATCTTGGCAGCCTTTAGAGGAAAGGTTCCCTACCCCATTAGCTCTCCATTGAGCCATCCAGCCTTCCATGCAAGGCTGTTTTATTTGGAAAACATGACCGCTTGTGGCAAACAATATTTACAATTTAACTTTTTTGTTGTTGTTCCGGCTGATGTGAAACTCCTTGGCTTTACAATGCGGGTTTAATAAACTCCATTAAAAGGGTAAATATAGCAACACCCTTTTGGAATTTCTTCCTCTTCTTTTCTTTTTTAATTGATTATTTCTCTAGAGGTAAAACTTTTAATGCAATGGCAGAGTATCAGCAGTAATTGGATTAAATACAGAGAGGGGCAGGGGGCTGCTGATCCTTTATTTTTTATTTTTTTGGAGACCTATAAACCCGAAATGAAACAAAAGTTACTTTATACTTGCAGACAAGTGTGTGTGTGCGTGTTTATGCATTTCTCTCTTGCTTGCCAACTTTGCTCTTTTTTTCTTCTTTCAAAGCACTACAAGCAATAACACTGCAGATGATAGAACCCTTTCTGTTTTTTCTTGTTTTCTTTCCAAAAAAATGAATAAGCTTGAAGGGCATTATTTTAACTAGGCTCTTGTAATCCTTTAACGGGGCTTGTTGAAAATAAGACCCAGCACTGCCAGACACCACGCAGCAAAAAGCTGCTTAGAGCCAAACTCCTTTGCATTGGAGAAGCTGGGAACTAGCTACTTTTCCTCCTGTTCTGTGTCTGAATATGCTCCTTCTGAGGTCTCAAAGAGACCTGAACACCTGAAACCTGGTCTCTGACCCTGAAGATTGACCAGGATAACAGTGTCTCTCTTGACTGAATGCACTGCCTCCAACACAGAGCTGGCAACTCCAAGGGCTTGACTGAGAGCTTGTAGGGTTGATGTTACTGTATGAAGTCACATAGTGATGTGACACTCCTGGCTCCTACTGGAAAAAGGAGAGTTTTTTCTGGTCCTGTTGGTCATGCTGAAATGCAAAAGTATGTGGATGGAAACCACATACCAACTGGCTTAGGTCTCAGAGCCAGACCATGATCCTTGCCCCTTTCTGCCTGTTCTATTTTTTAATTTTTATTTTATTTTTTGTAATACACCACTAGTGCATTCTACTACAGTAAAATAAATAGATTCTTTCAATTCAAGAATATTCAAAAGAAAGAGAGACATCTATGACCCAAAGGAACAGATGCTCTCCAATGACAATACTCAAGACACTACAGAGAAGAATAAAAAGGCCCTCTCTCAACAGGCTTTTCAAAAGGAGAAGAGAAAATGGCTCTAGAAGGTGGGATATGGGAAAGAATAGACAAGTGACACTTTTTCTGATCTTTACTATCACAAATGTGCTGTAATGAGCTATGGTATCTCATTGCTTCAGCCATCCTCCTACCTTGTTCTGGTTCTTCACACCCTGCCCACTCCTCCTGGATGTTCCTCTATTAATATAAAGTTAAAACCAACAAATGTTTTTCATTAGGAGATTTTCCATCAGATGACTGAGGATCTTTTGCAGAGAACAGCCCCTCCAATGTCAATATCATGAACAGACTAAGGCCACACAGAATCAAGCTATCCAGAAACACAGTGAAATGGGACCAGTTGGGCTTCAAGACCCTTCTCCTTCTTGGCATTAGTTTGAGCAGCCCTAAAATACACCATTAGAAAGCCCTGTGCATTTTTGTCTCCATTAAAGGAGCAGAGGGATCACAGAGCAAAATACCCATGCCTTGATTCTCAAAGATTGATTGGGTGATGAGAACAGAGAAGATCATTTCCAGGGTGGCTCTTCACGTCACCCTTGCTTATGAGCAAACAGAAGAGAGCTCTGATGGAGATGCTGCTGGCTTTTCATCATCAGTCATTACAGTCCGGGAGAGAGGCAGTGACGTGAATATACCCCATGGCCTGGGAAGGGAGAGGGGAACACTCAGAAAAGCACACCATCTGTCAGCTTATCCAGTGATCCTAAAAAGCCAGATGAATTATTCTCTTCTGCAGGTTTTAGGCTTTCTGCAACTGCTTGCACTTTTGTCGGGAAAAGTATTTCCCTCTGTAGGAGTTCTCAGTGGCCAATCAGTCAGATAGTGACGACCCCAGATGAGATCTTCTGGAGACTGTAAGAAAACTAAATGAAGTGGGAAATAAATTTTAAAAATGGCTTAAAAGCACCCTCACAGTGTGCTCACGCTGAATCAGCTACTTTATTTTCCAATTAGAGTCGCATGTTTAGTGTGGACTCTTCATAGCTCTGATGATTGTTTCCCGCCTCCTTTCATCATAGAAGTTCATCATCTCCAATAGTTTGAATCTGAGCAAAAAAAGATGAAAGTTTTCTTTACCTTGCCCCTGCCCTGATCATGGCCCTGGGGAGCTGAGATCTCCTTCCGGCCTTTTGAAGACAAAGGAAAAGCATCCCTAAGAGCCGGACGAAGTTCTCAATCAATCACATCACATCACAGAAGTAAAATGAGCAGTGTTGAAAAAGGCTTTTGCTGAGTAGAGATAAGCTCCCCTCCTTGCTTCCTCTTCGCCAGTCAGTTCAGCAGGTGCTTACATTTTCCATTCACACCTGGAGGGCTCAGGGGGAAAGCACAACAGACTGGAGAAGTTACCTGCATGCAACTAGGAAAAACAAACAGGGTCTGGAGATAAGGGAAAGTGAGAGAGCAGAGAGATAAGGAAAAGAAGCAAACCCTCCTCCTTCCTCTTTCCTCCCTGATTTCCTGCTGAGGTCATTAGAGCTCACAGTGACCTGCTCTCTGCAGGTGTAGGTGATAGGCAGTAGCTTTCCAACAACCTTAATATTCATGTCAGCAAAGTGAGGTTTTCCGTGTCCTCTAAACACACCAGCCCTGGCAGCCTGAATGCAATACCCTTATCCAGTGCTGAAATTGAAGAGTCCCATTTCTGCCAGGGCAGGAGAAGCCATGAGAATTTTGAGTATCAAGAACAGACTGGTCTCTGAGCCAGATGACAAAAATCAAACCATAAGAATCAAATTAGTTGGACGTCAGCCTTACAGCCCCATTGCTGAGTTGAAGAACAAAGATTCTAGGGGTGGATCCCCTAGAATGGGTAAGCATGTACTACAAAGTCATATGAGACACAGCTCACACAGCTGGGCTTGGCAATCTGCATCAGCCATACTGACTTTGCCTACTTAAAATGCCAAGCTGTGCCATTTCCTGACTGAAGCCAGTGCTGTCCCTATGTTCTGTTAAATAGCTGTTTTATTCTCCCCTGGTGTCTTCTGTATTACTCTAAGAGGCACAATCAGTACAGAGGAAGACTCCGCTTCTACCTGTTATGTGTGATGGTGTCAGGAGAGCTGGGATCCAACTTGCCCAGTGTAATACATAACCTCCATGCAAGCATCAGTGTAGACATCCATGGTACAGTTCATCTGGGAAAGCACCATTCTCCAGACCCACTGTAGCTGCCTTCAGATACACAGCTGGTCTCCTACTCGAATCTCAGTGTTCCCTCACTCCTCTATCCTGTTGGGTTATTTGATGAAGTCAATCTCTAGAGCAGATGTGAACCAAGAAGTGAATTGTGCCAATGGAAGTGGTGCTTCAACCCCATCCTACCCCTTTGTGCAAGGTTGGCCATTCCTCTTCCTGTAGCCTGGCCTTCAGAAGCTCTCAGTGATGGGTAAGAATTGGCAGGGAGATGACTCAATCACTTCTACATCTCCAGAAATATTCCATCTGTCTGACTCCAAGCCAGAGTGACGAGGTGGATTGGCTCCTCCATCATCCAAATCTGCTCTCCCACCCCTATTTGAAAACCATGACCTTTGGGACCTGAAAACGCAATGACAGCAAAATTGGCAAGTCCAGCTGTCTACAGAAGGGAGTGCATTTGGCATCCTTGTATGTCTGGAAATGGAGCTGTTTATACAGGGGGAGGGGAAGGGAGAGCTGCCATGTATAAGGTCTCAAATCGATCACTCACGTTAATATAGCGTGCTACAGAATAATGAGGGTCCTATTAACAAAGGTGACATAAATAAAACTACGTTAGCTGCTTCACTTCGGAACAAATTGTTTTCCCCTAGGACCATGCTTACAGTCACAGGAATTCCCAAAAACCATTTTCATCTCCATACAAGTGTGATTTACTCAGGTTACAAAATATACAGTGGTATAAATCTGTCAGAACAAGACAAGAATAAAAGGAAAGATGGACTTATGATTAAAGTGCTGGAGTGGGAATATGGAGATTAGGAAATTTTTCTCTACTACAAATTTTTTTTCCCGGATATCAGACTTCTTATATCACTTACTATTTATACTGCCATATCCCAGATGATGCAGATCCACACATACAAAATATAAAACCCTTCTCCCTATTTACAAAGTGGGCTCACTAACTCTGCTTTTTTAAGCTGTGAGGCAAGGAACACCTTTACAAGCTACATATTCCAATTATTGTCTGCGCTGGCTGAGATGGTTGATTTGATTCTGATGAGTTGAAGGGGTCTAAGGACTGCAGAAGAGCCAATATAGTTTGGATAAACTGTTGCTTTGAGCACAGGCATCTGGATTCTACTTGAGGTGCTCTTCCACAGCTTCCTACAGGAGCATGACTTGGCCATAGGGCCCATATGGTTGTCTCAAATCCTCTTCAGTGTTGTAATCTCTGCACAGAGAGGTGGTTGTTGCACTGTTCTTGGAGACATTCGAGATCAGGCTGGAAGGGGTTCTGAGTACTTGATCTGGTTCTGGGTGTCCCTGTTTATTGCAGGGGAATAAAACCAAATGGCCCTTAAGGGTCCCTCCCAACTCAAACAATTCTATTCTAATTTCATCTTGTTTTCAGTACTGTTTTTTAGACAACTGAACTATAACTTGGGCTCTACTCAACGTAACAGGGCTCAGGGAAATGACTACCATCAAATGTCTATGGCTTTAGAAAATCCCTGGGGTATCTGAGAGGTTAACAAGAGGCACAGATGAGAGATGGGATCTCTAGGAGACTGAGATGATGTGCTGGAACAGCTGCTGCAGCCAAAGAGTTCCTGAAATGACCTCAAATTCTGATGCATAAGCAGAGGAATTGAGCTCTGAGTGTGCAGCCCTAACCAGGCAAAGGAGAATTTGCCAGCATGAAGCCTCTGATAGCTGGGTGATTGAAATATTTGCCTTGGCTGTGGAAAGCTCCTATGACTGATCTGAAATCCTGTTATTTTGCTACCAAGCAACACATCTTATCTACTGAATGTAGGTTCTCCCTTATAAAAACTATTACACTTTGTGTCATGTTTTAATATCCACTGGGACAGAAAAAGAAAGTTCAACTCGGTCAAGAACTACTAAGAGTTCAAGCACATTCCAAAGCAGACCTGAAATTCTATGATGTCCAGCAGACCCTCTACCCTGCCTTGAAGGATGGACAAGCTGACATCAGCACCCAGCACTGCAGCTGCACCTCATCTGAGTGTCCTGATGATTTAAGGTATAGAGAAAGTCATTTGGGTTTTGTTTTTGCAAATGCTGTGCAACTTTCTTCCCATCTCTTGCCTCTCAGTCAAAACATTTCATTTTGCCTATGCTCAAATATATTTTTTTCTACAATTGCTCTTTTTTCTTTTCTTTCCTTTGTTATTTTTTTCCCTTTGCATCACCAAGATCTGTTGGTTATGACCCAGGCTGATGTCATGATATGTTCTGAGTTGTAGGAAACTATAATCTGGGAAAGGAAGAGATCAGAAAGAGGGCAAAAGAAGCAAAAGACATTTCTGGGGCACTTAAAACTGCTTTCAGCCATACAGGTTTAAGCGCAGGGCCTTCCAGAAATATATTACCCACACAGAATAATGTGAGCATGGATTACCTGAGGCCACAGTAAGGCACCATAGTGGTTTACCAAAACTAGAGCAAGATCATGATACCTCTCCCAGCACCCGTGAAAGATTAATAAAGGGATGCAACACTTGACTATTGGCTTTCATGTTTTGCTTCTCCATGGTCACAGCAGAGAAACAGCAGGACCAAATCAGAGAATTGTAGAATCACTAAAGTTGGAAAAAAACATTAAAACCATCAAATCCATCAACCCACCCCCACCATGCCCAGTGACCACGTCCCACATTTCCACTGTTCTTGAACACCTCCAGGGGTGCTGACCCCACCAGCTCCCTGGGCAGCCTGTGGAAATGCATCACCACTCTTTGGGAGAAGAAATTGTTCCTAATATCCAACCTGAATGTAAGCATTTGAGGGGGTTTGTTTGAATTAGCACTTCTGGTACGCACTGAGCACTGACAACACTCCTGTTTGAGTGGAGGCCTGGTTCCACTTGTTCCAGTGAATTTTTTCAACCACGCCTGTCCTTTTTTCCCTCTCCTGCCTTCCACCTCTGCCCCCACTACAGAGACATAAACACAGCTTTTCTGCATCCAGCACTGTACACAACCAGAGCAGGGTGTTAATAACGAACAGGCACCATATATTAATGTTCCCCTTTGCAGATGTATCTCTGTGAAGCTGGCATGGCTGTTGCAGTCTGGAGGAGAGCTGACTAGTGAAGAAGCACATTCTTTTCTCTGCTAATAAGACCCCAAGCCACAATTGAACAACTGAGCAATTATATTCTTTAAGATAAAATTCTGACTCATGCAAAGGACTCAAAAAATCAGTTTGTTGCTTGTTTTTTTTTTGTCCTGAGCTCTGCCAAACATCCCATGGTGACCTTCTTTATTCTTTTTTGCTCACAGTTAAGTGGAATGACAGCTCAAGGTCAAGTACAGAAAAGAAAGTAATTTAAAGCTAAGTAGAATGAAGTAGTAAGTTTCAGAAGACCAGAGATGAGTGAAATGGAAGGGAATTCCATTGTTAAATTTGAAACCATGGCTAGTCTCTGTTATCCCTGTAGCATATGAGGGTCACGAAAAGAACATTCCAGATTTTTCATCTTTTCCTTAGTACCCTTGACAGATAGGGAAATGTGAGACTATGTCAAAATTCTGGCTTTATCAAGTGCTGAACTTTAGTGACATATTGGACGTGGTCCTGAACTTTGAATCTTGGTCTTTAAAATGCTTTCAAACCACAGTGCGCAGCCTGATGGTCTTGAGATTGGGCAGCTTGGCTGAGAAGAGCAATCTTCCTCACCTGGTGCATTGTGTCCTGGAGTGGCTGGTACTGAATACTTCAAAGGAAATATACAAATGACCATCTGAGGAGCCAAACAAAGACTAAGTTGACCACAGAGAAGATTTTTTTTTGTCAACCAGTTTGCTGACAATTTATACCAGAGACATTGGAGTGCCCAGTCCTACTCATTTTTATGCCGTTTGCATAATTCAGGTGTGTGGCTGTCCCTTGTGGCAAACAACTGCACAACCCGGGAATGTGCTTGAGCAACTCGAGTTGGTTGAGAAGGGTAGCAGTCATGGCACTAAGCCCAATGGAGTTCAAGGAGAATTTGGACAACACTCTCAGACATAGAATTTGATTTTTGGGTGTCGAGCCCAGAGTAGGGCTCAACCATCCCCATGGATCTCTTCCAACTTGGGACAGTCTATACTATAAACTCTCCTATAGTGCCAGTCAGCTATAATGACTATAGCCAGGGCGCTTACAAAGGGATCACCTAGAAAAATCCAAAACTATCACAGCCACAACTCACTATGTATCAAAACAAAGGGCTAGCAATGCATAGGAAAGCCATGTTCCCCAACAGCATCTCCTAGATGTCCCATATCTTGAAGGAAACTGCATTATTTGTAGCCTGATGCCAAATTTTCCAAAGAGATTCAGAATTAGTCTTCAACTAATCAAGGAATTACATATATATCCTCATATTCTATCTTGATTTTAGGTCACGTTGGGGAGCTAAATGATTCAAAGTAATGTGCTAACTTTAAACTGAGCAAAATGTGGAGGAGATTCTTCATGAGTTAGTTATTGAACCACAGTGAAAAATAGAGGAGGAAATCATGCTAAGATTAAAACTATGAGAGAAAGTGAAATTCTTTAAACAAGCTACTAATGAATGGCCAGCAGACAGAAGCCAGCAACAAGACAGCCCTATGCAATGACCACTTTCAGCTTGTGGTGACCACTTACTTGGTAGAAATGTGAGCAGACCAGGTTATGCTTAATGCTTGGTTACACTGAATTCATTTGTCATTTTCTTTTGGAAGGATCAGGCAAGAGTTAAGCTCTGGAAACTGAATGTTGATTTTGAGAGGGATAAAATCTCAGACAAAAAAACACATCAGTATTCTGCATCAGAGTTTGATAAGGTACTGCCATACGGGAGCTTGAGTAGGCATCTTCTCCTGGCAGCCACAAGGCAGCAAGCAGCCAGAGACAGAATAAAACTAGCCACAGGTTGATGGAAAGGGGTACCAGGGAGGAAGGGCTATTGTCCTGGCAATGCTGCAACACCACAGCATGATACCCAAAAACTTAGATAATAATCTCATGTGGGGCTTGACAACATAGAGACCTCTCACATGGGAGAGCCAGAAAATAGATGAACAGAAGTCTGAGAACATTATCCAGCAGAATGAAGTCAATAACTGGGTGGAAATGAGGTCTACCTCAGTGGGGGTGGTCTAAACTGGGAGAGAAAGACTGGTCTGAAGCTCAACCCAGTTGAAGTCATGCATTACTGAACAGACCATAGGAAACTATGGATATTAAGAAATGAAGAGGGCACTACAGCTTAAATACAAGATTTTTGAGCTGGAGTGGGTATTGAAAATTTAGCATTAAATGGATGTATAGGGTGGGATTGGAATACAGGAAGGAAATTATTCTGGACTACGATCCTAAGGAAGGATATGATGTGTATTTCAGTACCTTTTTAAACATACCCAAAATTTAGTGATATTGATGGGATTGTCTCTTCATGGTAGCATCTTTTCTTCAAAATAGCTGTAGGAGGTTCCTAGTTCCTTGTTATCAACATAGGGAAGCTGTTGTTAATAGCTAGGATTCCAGTGGGTGAGACTTAAGAAGTGTATTAGAGTTATAAAGGACCAACACAATTCTTAACACACAGCAAATGGGTACTTTGCAGCTTTTAACATCTTCCACAGTCTACCCAAGGTTCTCTTACTTCCCTCATGTTTATTTTTTCAGTCACCATTTTAGGCTGCCAGAAAGAAAGAAAAAAAAATTCAAGTAAAGATGGAATAAAAGAAAGAAAGGAGAAGGAATATTAATAGAAAAAAAAAAAAAAAAAAAAGAAAAGCTTACTAAAAATACTAGCAGGTGTTTACAATCAATCAGGGCCTAAACCTCCCAAGTTGCTTCTGCAAATTGCTTGACTTTCTTTATAGGGCAATTTTGTGGGGGTGCAGAGCTTCGAAGCAATGGAGTTAAATGACTGGCATGATTTTGGCTCAGGGGCTTTTTTGAAACTTTCAGTTGGATTGGACATTTTCACTGTCTACAAGCAGTATATTTGACTATGTTCTGCGTTCAGTGGGAAACTTTACTTCTATTGAGCAATAAAATCCTGCTTCGCCATGTTGAAACCTCTCTGATTTCAATAGGGGACAATAAAGACTTATGAATCTGCTCCCAAGAAACAAAAGTCAATTCTTTACCAACCAAAAGCGTACATGGGATTTCAGAACTACAGATGTGTTTAGGAGACAGTCACAGAACACTTGCAAACGTAGCAACGCCAGTTTTAGAAGCTATTTCTTTGATCTGTGAATTAAACATTTCCACTGAAGGTTACTGTTGCAACCTATTGTGCCTGATGGCTTGAACTAAGTCAATTAACTTTGCATTGAAGCAGATTTAAGATAGCTCAGCTGGTCTGCTCCCTTCTTGGCACATTCTCAGACCATTCTGGTACATGCACATGAGCACATCCTTCATGCATCAGCGAACCGTAATGTGAAAGGTTTGAACATTTCTTCTCAGAGTGAGATGCAGAGCCCTGATTTAGGAACCTGTAATCTCTAGGAAGTGCCTGTGCAGAGAAATTCTGGATTAGATCCTCAAACAACAACACAATGGATGCTGAGTGTTGGGAGCTAGGTGGAAATTCCAACATTTGGCGTATTTTTTCCCCTTAACTAAGGAAGAAAACACGAAACATCTACTGAAATTTACATAAAAGTACTCTCAGAAAAGCTTTAACTCTTGGATGCCAAACTGATTTTAAAATGTAAAAATGGTTCTTAAAAAAAAAAAAAGAACAGGGGAAAAATAACATTTTTTCTTTGTTGAAGCCAAAATCTGTTGCTTCAAAATCCAGAATCAAAGAAACCTTTCCCTTTCCAATTGGGATTTTGACTGAAAATGTTATCAGCTCATATTTTTAAGATAAGAACCATTCAAAAGCATGTATTCCTTTCAATTTTCTCCAACCTGAAATTGTGACCTGAAAAGGGAAACCTGAAATTGGCCTTCTCTGAAGAGCATTTTGGTGAAAACATAGTTTACAGTGGAAGCTTTTTTCCTTAGGTAAGCATCAGCCCATTTTTTTTTCCATCAATTCTTAAAGCCATGAAATGCTATTGATGGTACATAGCCTCCTCAGTAGGTTTACATTACATCTCTATAACACTTCCCTCTAGTTTACACAGGTAGCAGTGATGCTCTGAGAATATTAACACTCAATATATGGTAAAATTCCTTTTGTTGTGCTTATACTTGGAGCTTCCTACAGATTTCAGCACTGCAAGAAGAAGAGTCTCTCTTCATTAGCAATAGATGTTCAAATTTGTGCATAACCAATGTAGGGCTCCCCATCACAAGTAAACTCCACATCACCTTGAGAGATCTGCCCTAATGGGTGTGGAAGTGACACAAAGAAAGACCAGATTTCCCATGTCCTGCTTGCTTGAAGGGTTTATTGGTGACTAAAGGCCAATACATGGTCCCAGATGAACTAATGCAAAACTAGTCCCAGAGCTAATGTCCTTCTTGGATGTTCCAGTTCAGGTCCTGGCACAGATGGGTTGACCTTTCCTCTGGAACAACTTGTCTTTCACCATGGCTTATAGCAATAGTCTTGATAATTGTGGTCAAGATAATCTTGAATTCAGGAGATGCATGTATCCTCCACTTGTTTAGCTGCTACACCTCCTCTCAAAAGCCTTCCCATTCTTCCTGAGGTGGATAAGCACTTCCTAGAGTGAGTCAAGCTTGCAAAATGCAACCCAAAGGCAGAGGAAACAGGCTGGAAACCCACAGAGTATCAGTCCCATGTTCTCACCCAATGCCAGCCATTCTCCTATATCCTCAGGGTTGCATGTTTTTCCACATAGTGTTCAATTCATTATTTGCCAGTTCCAAGTATAGCAAATTCACAGAGTGAGAAAAATCTCATTTTGAGTTGGTTTTGGCTTCTCTCTTGGAGTTGGACTCATTTGCAACAAGGTTTTTGTACTTTATTGCAGCAAATGCCCACAGGTTATTATTTCGGAGAGCCATTAGGGAAAAGAATCCAAGGGGGACAGTGGGCTGAAAGGGGGCCAGGAGAAAAAGAACAAAGCTTCTGAAATGCATCATTTTTCACCTTGCCATAAAAACAAATGGCGGAGAGAACCTGAGCTAATAAACACCCATTGGGAACGGGGTAATTTTTTCCCCTTTTTTTGGCTGTGACTGCTGAGGGTTTTTTTCACCTCTTTTTAAATACATGTAAATCATAGGAAAAAAATGTATTTCTGTTCACACTTGCAAGGAAATGTCTTGGGCCAAACTACATCAGAAACTGAAGAAGGAAAAAATAAAGAAAAAAGAATGAGAAGGCTGGTGAAAATTGTTGAAATATGGGAGCAAGATAGATAGACAGATAGAGAGGCAGAGATAGAGGGACTGACAGATAGAGAGATGAAGAGACAGACATAGGTAGGAGTTGATGTTTGGACCTGGATTTGTGTAAGGTGCTGGACAGGCAACAATCAGCCTTGGAGATGCTGATATAGAGGTAGATCAGAACCAGTATTAACATATTGGTTAAATCAAAAGGATACTTTTCTCTTGGTTTGCACAATTGTTTCTCCAAGCATAATGTGTCTCCCAAGACTCAAGATCCCAATCAGCTACCTTTCTTTACTGTTTTCCTCTATGTCAACATTCGGAATTGAGAACGTGACAAGTTAATTGACTATCTCTTGTAATTTTGTTAAAAATATCTTTCTCTAAAGACAACATTTAACTTCTGTCATGCATGTCTCAATTCAGCAGAAGGTGGAATTGATCTTCAAAGTCAGAAATGGTCACCTGAGCCTCTGTGTAGCCAATGGTGAGAAATAGCAACTCATCATGTGTCAGAGTTGCAGCTCTAACTTTACATACATAAAATTAGGTGAGGAGGACAAGCTACTTTGTCTTCTTCAGGTCATTACTTGCAATAGGACGAGTAATACGGAGGAATCTCACTCAGAAAGGAGACAATGCACCCATTGTTCAATCAGTTGCATAAACATAAATCAAATACAGATTTTGTGTGGTATAATCGTTCATTGTATCTAAGCAAAAATATCTGATTATAAGCTATGTGCCTTTTTTGAATTATTAGAACTTACAGCTGGAAGAATAAAAAATACACCTACAGCTTTCCTCTGAAAGAAAATGCTTTCTGAAGCTGAAATGTTATTTTTTTTAATAGAAAACTATTTATAATGACTTTTTTTTTTTGCTTTTGAAATTATGAAAAATAAAAAAGCTTAAAAAAATGTCCACTCAACATACTGCTTTTTCTCCTTTTTTTTTTTTTTCTGGAAGGAAATAATACAAGAGAATGAGCATCAGACTTCTACTGCCATAATAGAAGAGTTATTGGAGAGGAAAATATTTTAGAATTTTCTGTTACAATGCAAATAAATAATCCAAAAAATTAGAAAAAAAAAAAAATTAACTTCTTCCAACCAGTTTCACCAAAAATCACCTTTGGTTCATTCAGTTCTGCATAAATTTACATCAAGAAAGGCAATCAGACAGAAAAACTGAGTAAATATAACCCTGACCCATTCTGTCCTGATGGATAGCACTGTCAGTATACGTATAATCATATTTTTTCTTAAACTGAAGGAGTTTTTAGCATAAATGAAAACTGGCTCGAAGCACAGGCAGAAAACACAGCCAGGCTTACCCTGGTCATAAGTGGCCATGATCTGCTCCAACTGCATCCCATGGCAATAGATAAGGTACGATTCATTGGACAAGTTGGGGACTTCCTCATCCAGTAGCAACCATATAAACAAGGTCGGAAGAATCACGCCTTAGAAGTTCCTATTTCTCCCCACTAACTCTGAAGGCAGCCCCAAGTGGTGGTTTCTACAGCAAAAGCTGAGATGAATGGGAGATGAGGGGCTGAGTCAAATGCAACCACAGCCATATGGTTGCCTGTAATGTGCTGAGAACAGATGGATCAGCGAGCGATTTACAGACCTAATAATGCTATATGATCCCAGCACCATAATGAAGTAATATTATCCCCGGTTTGCAGATGAGGAAATTGAAGCAGAGAGAAGTACAGAGCCCAGTCCAATTTCTGGCAAAGCCCAATTATTTGTCTGTCATTACCCATGATGAAGAAAATCTGGGAATATAATGCAGGCCTTTAGAGCCTCAGCCTGATATAGGGAATCCCAGCCATAAACTACACTGTTATTCACGGGACCTGGATCTGACGTGGAAAGTCTCTTGTTTTGCCCTGCAGTCTGCTTCATCACAGTAAATCAGCTCAGCACACCCTTCCAGTTCTGCTTTTGCTGCAGCTCTGAGGACTGCTGGTTCTCTCATGTCTTCCTGCACGTGGCTCTGGCTTAATTCTTTAGGGAAATCCCAGAAAACAAAACAGTGAAATGGTCAAAAGTGATGCTGTTATTAAAGATCACACTGCTGGCTTTTCTGGGTGTGGTTGGGTTTATACCTTTTCTTGCTTCATTCCATGTTCCAAAGATGTGGATATCTGGACACCTCATGGGCAGTGGAGCCAGTGCTTCCCAATCTGGTGTGCATAGAATCAGCATAGAATCATAGAATGGCTTAGGTTGGGAGGCACCATAAAGATCATACAGTTCCAATTCCCTGCAGAGTTACTCTCTACCAGGTTGCCCAGAGCCCCATCCAGCCTGGCCTTGAGAGAATGGAGCCTTAAGCCAACTTTGATGGGTATCTGCAAGCTGGCTTCATTGCAGGTCCCCAGCCCCATGGGTTCTCAAGAAATGCATAATTTTCTGTAGCTGGTACTGCCAGAACTATTAGTTTACCACCTTTCTGAAAGGCAAATTGGAAATCATCAGGTGGGGGGTGGGTGAGGTGATGGCTGCTTGCAGCTCCCATTTTCTCCAAGGGCTTCAGAGACCACTTCCTTGCACTGTTCCTGAGAAAGAAGGCTGTGGCAAGTGAGATATGGGCTGGATGAATTGTCCTGCGTGGTCTCACATGGGTCTCGGGTTGAGCATCCTATTGCAGAGCATGGAGACGCCTTTTGGGGAATGTCTGTGCCAGATGATGTATAAGAAAGTAAAGCTGCTAACAGATACCAAAAGCACATCGCAACACCAAGCTGAATTCCCAGATAGCTCTGAACTGATGAGCTGTGTGGAGGACTGCTGCAGCACCCAATAAAACACGGCTCAATGCCCTGAGGCCACAGTAAGACAGAAGAAGGCTTCAACACCCTTTGCACTGAGCCCAAACTACCACAGTCCCCTGGCAGAGAGCACCACATCAATATAAGCAAATTGAAAGTGTTTGGGTGGGCTAACTGTGCTCTGGCTCATTTATTGCCTGGCCTTTTGAACTTGGCTGAGAGCTGGCAAAGAGGAAGACCATGTTCTGTCCCGTGCATTCCAGCTCATTTTCCACTGACGTTGTGCTTTCAGTGACCCCGGTGAGAAAACAAATAGGTTGGAGCAGTATTGTACTGCTGGGGCATATGGCCATGGGGGATCAGTGGGTAACAACTGGAATCACTGTGTCAGCTTCATGACCTGACTTAGCTGCTCGCTGTGAGCTCAGCGTGTCAATCTCCCTTCTTCCATTGCTGCTTCAGCCAGCTGATACGCATTTTCAGTCCTCGTGCCTGCATGTTGGGATGTGGGTTGATGTTATGCTGAATCTGGTCTAAATTGTAGGCTCCTGTGGGCAGGGATGGTCCCCCTTCTCCTTTTCCAGCTGTGTGGTTTTGACTCTCTTGCAACTATTGTGCAGCCACACGGTAAATCAGAGTAACGTGAGGCTCAGGAAGAAAAGTGAGGAGGTTCCCATCAGATCAGCTCATCGATCCCACTCACCTCGTGGCTGTGCAATTAGCTCCAGCACCAGGGAGCACGTGGCTGGGGCTGCAGGGGGGAAGGAGCAGGGCTTCCTTCTTCTGCCAAATTAGGTGTGACACAAAGCCTCTGGTTTCACAATGCTTTAAGTGATGTACAGCTATGGGGATGCTTCTTCCATTTTCTCTTAATGCTAGCAAGTTCCCCATACCAGCACTAACACTCAGGTGGCTGCAGGAGGCACTGGATCAGGGTCATCGTGGGGCTGCAGGATATTCCTCTTTGGTATTTTTCCCTGGCTGAGGTTGCAGCCAGGTCAGTTCTTCATCTGGCACCACGCAACCAAGCGAGGAGCAGAGCGGTCAGGAGCTGCAGAGGAAGAAGACTACCAGTTCTATTGGCAGGACAGACTCAATGCTTTCAAACCTCTTGCCAAACAGCTCTCCAAGACACGAGCTGGCTGGGTTGCAGCAAGCAGATCCGAGGAGCAGAGCAGGCCAGCACAGCACAGAGACTTGCACAGCAAACCAATTGCTGAAACGCAGTCAAGGAATTTTGTAGCTTCAGGCAAATGAAGTGTTTCAAGGAGCAAAGGGAGGAGGCAGGTAGATTTACTGCAGATCCGCAACATGTAGGCACTGAACCTCAGCAGGGACTGTTTGGATGGCAGGTCTGCATGGAGGAAACAGAATGATGATCCCATTGCAGGGAGAAGATGGGGAGGGAAGACAGTGTGAAAGAGCTCAGGTCCTTGTGTGAGACATGACATGAAACACACTTAATGTCCATTCACCTTTCTGGACCTTGCACTTGGAGCAGGAAACCTCTTTTCCAAAAAGGTGCCACACTTTATCCAGCCTACCCTCCTAAAGATTCCAAACTATCTGAGGAAAGACCTACCTTCTCCTCTCCTCTCCTCTCCTCTCCTCTCCTCTCCTCTCCTCTCCTCTCCTCTCCTCTCCTCTCCTCTCCTCTCCTCTCCTCTCCTCTCCTCTCCTCTCCAG
>JAPSGF010000080.1:1602230-1615950 GCA_035772895.1 Perdix hodgsoniae | reverse complement strand
CCTCTCCTCTCCTCTCCTCTCCTCTCCTCTCCTCTCCTCTCCTCCTCCCCTTCCCTTTCTTCTTCCCCTTCCCCCTCTCTGGGTCATTCAAACAAAAATAATGGTATTCTCATCTGTTTTGTTCCAACATCATTATGAGCTTCTCAATGGATTCCATATTGAGCCCTCAGTTACAGCATTAAACCAGCCAGCTCCAAACCACAAGGTGATTGAAACATTCTGGTTCAGCTGCGTGCTCCAGCACGTGACAAATCAAGCTGTTTTAAATGCATCAAAAAATCATGGGATGCATAAGGAATGCAGGTCAGAGATCTGAGGTTGATAGGAGTGGCATTTGGAGAGAGCCACAGGGGAAGATGATATCCTGTCTTTCTTTGTGAATTTAAAATAAATTGAGATAGAAAAGGATGCGAAGAGATAGACCTTAGCACATTATGGACCTCATCAAGGTTACCTGAAAGAACCTGGACAAATATGTCTTTGCCTCCAAAATTCATTTAGCTTAAATACGAAGAGCCTACGACATCCAAGAGGATGATTGAAGAATCTCAACACCCAGCAAAGCCTGGAAGACAGGAACAAACAAATCTACAGACCTGCAAGTATCCATGAACCACATGGACCTACAGACTTCAGAACTTTGACATAATGGAGTGTGCAAACTACAGTATGAGACAAAGATGTGTTCTCTGAATCACTAATTTTTATTTAAAATCCCTAGTCTGAAAATTTCTGCTGAAAAATATCCATTTTCCTTAAAAGAAAACCCCAAACAACCAGTATTTTGAAAGCTCTCCTTAAAATATGTCAGGAAATACAGAGTTGTGTTTCACCTCCATTGGACATATCAACTTTGGATGACAGAAATCCTGAAACCTCTGACAAGATTATTAGTCAAAAGAAACAGCAAATATTTTGGAAAATCATTCAACCTATGGAGTCTTACTTCCATTTTTTTAGACTTTCATAACATGTTCTGATGCCACTGGTGTACGTTTTAATTTCAGGTTGTATTTTTGACTGTCAGGATAAAACAATGATAGGAATACTGGCGTATTAGTTACAGTGGAATAATTATCAGTGTGGTTTTGTGTTCTGCTGAGCTCTCCATCACTTTTTCTGGGACTTCTTACATTACAGTGTTGTTTCTGATCGAGCTGAGTATACACAGTCCTTTGTAGCTCTTCTGGATTCATTCAAGGCATCATTTTTGGCCAGTGTAAACAATAGTAATGGTGAACTTCAACTCAGTTGATGCGGCTTTTGTATTTCAGTAAACCCACAGATTTTTATTTTTTTATTAAAACTGAGAAATGTAAAAGTGAGTGTAAATGCATATTGCGCTTGCATTATTAGCTGGGAATTAGTCTGAGTGCATTATATCAGCCTGAAATATTAATTTTTCAGAATTCTGAGCTCCCTTTTGATTTTGAGGCCAAGACTTTGAAACATCGACTGCACTGATTACGAGGGCTGCTTTGAAAGTAATGCTTCCTATTTTATTATGTTGGCCTACGAGGTCAGAGGTGGATGTTGGTGGGATGACAGTAGAGGTTGAATCTTCCCAACAAAATTCCACTGTATTTTTGTGTGACAGATGGCAGCAGAGGGACAACCTGACAAAATGGCATCTGAAGTGCGTATGAAAGGGTTGGAACTAGATTCCTTTACGTGGAAAATATTGCACCTGTTGACATTCATCAACTCTTGCTGAATGCTTATGGAGACCAAACAGTGGATGTGAGCACAGCAAGGTGGTGGGTGGTGCATTTCAGCTGTGGTGACAGCAATGTGAAAGACAAGCCACATTTTTGACAGCCATGTACAGCTGTCACATCACAAAATGAAGAGCTCATGTTCATTGTTGCAGAAAATGTAGAGCTAATGCTGGCAACTATATTGAAAATCAGTGTTTTTATAGCTGAGAATTTGTGCTATCAAATAGTGTTACTGTGTTCTTTGTAGTTTCTGTGAGAATAAATAGGAGGCATTACTTATGGAGCAAACTTGGGAGACCTTTGCAAAATCTTTCCTTTTCGCTGTGAATCTAAGCTCCTCTGCTTTAGCTCAAAAGCCCAATTCTGCACTACTTATCTGCTTAGGTTCTAATTATCCCATATAATTTGTAGGCTTAAGGCTGTAGGTTCTTTGTAGTTGATGGAGAGAGACAGCTGCAACTAGAGGTCAACCCTTCCCTTTGTAGGACAGGATAAATTGTTCCCAAGGGCTGTTACTCTCCATCCATTCCTCATACAGTAACCCTATAGACACAATAGCTATCATGTTGTTTCTTCAGTTAAGTGTCAACACTGAATCATCAAATCATAGAAAAGAATCATAGGATCACCAAGGTTGGAAAAGACTTCCAAGCTCATCCAGTCCAACCATCCACCCACCACCAATATTTCCACGTGTCCCTTAATACAACATCTCTCGTATAATTAGTGATAGAACTAGAGGGAATGGATTCAAGCTGCGCCAGGGGAGATTCAAGCTGGACATTAGGAAATATTACTTCTCGGAAAGGGTGGTCAGGCACTGGAATGCACTGCCCAGGGAGGTGGTGGAGTCACCGAACATGGGAGTGTTCAAGAAACGTTTGGATGTTGTGTTGAGGAATATGGTTTAGCTGGGAAGTATTGGTAATGGTTGGACTAGATGATCTTCTAGGTCTTTTCCAACCTTGATAATTCTGTGATTCTGTAACATTTAAATGGTTATGAGGTTGGAGGAACCGAGGTCCACCGCCCAACTGTTTGCATCATCAAGGACCATTCCCCATTCTTTATGACCCAGCACGGAGCAATCCTTCAGTTCAGCAGGAAGATTGAGCACTTTTACCAAAAGTGGGTATTTATGCCTCTGGGGATGGAGGTTTCAGGAAGTGATGCTGAAGTGCCATCAGCCATGCAGTTCACCTCTTGCACTCTGTCAGCCCTGGCTCCACATTCCTTGCTCTTGGCCTCCCTTCTCCCCTATCCAGCCCAGCTGCAGCCCATAGTTATGGAAGAGAGCTGGTGTGGAAATTATTTTCTCATGTACCTGGAGACCAGCATAATTTCACATTAGAAGCTAAAATTAAAATCCTATTATAATAAAAGCAACCAGAATCCCGAGGGGACAACATACCAAACATTAGCCGAAAACACCTTCCTGAGCATGCAAAGAAAATCATAGGGGAGAAGGGCATCTGTTACTAAGATCTGAGTGCAAATTCTTTCCACCTGCCATGGGCAGAAAGTCAAAAACCCTTCATTTTCTGCAGAGTGCCTGAGCCGCCCATCTGGATGACACTGTAAACTTCATTAAGTGGTTTCCATCCAGCCTGCATGGATGCTGTTTCAGCCCTGGCCATCAGCGGGGCTGAGGAGGCACCTGGGGATGCTGGTCCTGCTGACCAGCTTGCATTTCCCTGCTAGTGCAGAGAATGATGGAATGCTCTCATTTCCTGAGCAGAAACCACAATGGTTTGTATTTCTGTAGATTTATCGAAGCAGGCTAGAAAATCATTTGTTGGGGCGACTGCAGCCGCTACAGGGAGGGAGTTTGATGCAAAAGAGAAGAGCACAGCCTTCAGTTAGCACCAATAAGCTAAGAACAAAAATACAACAATAAATCATAAAATTGAGGTCCTGTCGTGTTCCACGTCAACCACGGGCCTTAAAGTTATTGCTGAAAGTTAGCAACAGAGCGATGGCCATGCAATGCTCAGCAAAGCTGGGAATGCACCCTGTACTTCCAGAGTCTTCCAGGAACATTTCCAAAGGCAGAAATCAAAAAGGGCAGATCTGTGTCTCTCACTCTTCCATAGCATTGCTTATACAGATGTGAAGTCCTTTGGAACCACTGTGGTGGGTCACTTGGCAAGTTCTTTCATGCACACTGTCATTTTTTCCCTTTCCTGCTATTTAATTCTGAATCTGGGACAATGTCTTACTCAGATATTGATTGTGCACTCAGTTGTGGCCTTCAGATTTAGGGTGAGCTTAAAAAAGCAAGTTAGCAGAAAAAGTGCACAAATAGTAATCCTTTCTCAACTGCTCTGGGAGTTTCTCTCAAAGCAATGCTATGTGGCTGGCATTAGACAGACCAAATCCTTCCAGTGAAAGGCTTCTCATCCCTGCCCCAAGTGTTGGTAGAATTTGTTGGATTGGGTGACTAATGCAGTGGGGTGGAAGCAAGGACTTCATGTTTTATTCGGCCATTGCATCACTCTACACCCCTACACAAGGTATTGGACCACAAGCATCACTCTATACCCCTACACAAGCTATTGGACCACCCAATGCCTCTGTTTTCCCATCACCAATTTATCAAAATGCTATCCGAAAACCCCACAATATGACATCTGTGGAAAGCACGATCTAAAAGCCAGGTTTTGTTATTAAATCTCACCCTGAGTCAGCAAAACACTTAAGATTTAGGGTACGCTTCAAGTGCGTTGGGATTCAAACACCTGATGAAGTGTGGTGCTGAAGCAAGAGAGATTGCTGAGCAGTGGTAACACGCTCCCAGGTCACCTATTGCACTTAATTCTTTGAGACTGACAAAGTGCAAGTTGGAACAAAGCCGAATTTCACTGCAGGGGGGATGGGGCACTGAAATGTCCACCTGCAAACCCATCTCTTCATCAATCTGTTACAGAAGGAGCACAGGACCACCAGCATCTTAACTTTGAACCAGTCTCGGAATTATAGAAACAGGAGAAAGATCTTAATTTTAGCACAGATGAACACCCTGATGTGCCTTTGTGGTCTCAAAGAAGTTTGTATTGTTCTGAAAGCAAATCAAATTCCATAATTTTTGACACGGCTTAAAAAATCGTATTCTTGCTTAATCACCAACATTTGGGGCCTGGCATTTTTAAGAAATATTACATGATATGTGAAATAAAATTGTTGGATCTGAGAAAACAGTATTTCATAGTCTGCAAAAGCAGAATTTCTAAAATTCTCTATTTTTGTTTATGATTATTACTGCAGTGATCTGTTTTGTGCTTGCATTCAAACAGCATACTGCTTTAATTTATATTTTTATGAATGCATAAAAGAAATACTTCTGTGTAGTTCTACAGAGAATGACTTCCACTGAACAAAATGCCACCCCACTGAACAAAATGCCACCCCACAGTCTTACGGCATTTATCTCTTCAGGAAAGGGCTGTCCAGGCTCTGGGCCTGCTGTAAAAGTCTGATTTTACTTTATTTTGTTGGTGGTGGGTTATTTTTTTCTTTTTAATCCATTCATTTGAACATGGGGTTGAATTCATTTGTTTCAGAGCTCCTGAGCAGCTCCTGGGGACAGAATGTCAGGAAATCGGGTCTAACCATGCAAATCCATGTGCAGAGTTTGGTCCAAAGCATTCAACAAATGGCCTTCAATTATAAAAGAAAAACATCAAACTGAAGTGCTGTTCCTGGAGACATTCTGGGTCAGGCTGGACAGGGTTCTGAGCACCTGATGGAGCTGTGGGCATCCCTGTTTATTGCAGGGGAGTTGGAGCAGATGGCCTTTAGAGGTCCCTTCCAACTGTGAGGATTCTATGAAGAAGGACGTTGTGTTGCTCATGGATTTGCAGAGAAGAGCAATAAAGTTGGTGAAGAGACCAGAAAAAAACAAGAGTTCTGAGGAACTGGGATTGTTTGTTTAGTCTGCAGAAGAGGAGTCTGAGGGGACACCTCATCACTCTCTATGGTGAAGCAGGAGGAAGCTGTAGTGAGGTGGGGGTCAGTTTCTTTCCTCAAATGACAAGTGATAGGATGTGAGGAAACAGCCTCAGATTGTGCTAGGGAAGAGCATTAGATTGAACATTAGGAAAAACTACTTCACAGAGAGGATAGTCAAGCATTGGAATGGACGTGGTGGACTCACCAACCCTGAAGTATTTAAGAGATTTGAATGTAGCACTAAGGAACACGGCTTTGTTATGAGACTCAGTTCATCAAGCTGATGGCTGGACCTGATGTTCTTGAAGGTCTTTCCAACTTAAATGATTGTCTGATTCTATGATTATCTGATTCTGTTTGGAGGAGGCTGAATGGAAATTGGAAAGATCAGAACAAGGAAGGTGAGGAGACAGTAGGGCATCACAGCTCCCTGTGCTTTGGTGGGATGAAAGAGGAGTGGGATGTAACTATCATGCATAACATTTTGTAGGCAGCTGTGGAAGCAGTGGGCTGTTGTTCTGGTGAGCATTTGAGCCAGAAGAAACAGTATTAGTGCCAGTTTCTCTCCATGACAACCTTCACAATCACACGGAGGACATGGGATGACACCCCATGCACCACATTTCTAAGATCAAACAGAAGGAATCCTGGCTACACATCAGCCTTGAAAGAGAGATGAACTATACCAGAAAGTGATTCTTTCCTCCTGGAATCCTAGTGCAATGAGAACATTCAGCATGCAAGAGAAAGTTCTGCCTCTATAAAATACTCCTTGAGAGTCTAGCGAAACAAACTCTCCTCTTTCCCACAGCTGCAACTGTAAAAAAACTAACACGATCACTAGACATCTGAAGAGTAAAGGCTAGCTCACACAGGAGTAGCAAATAGTCTGAAAACAAATATTAGCACTGCTGCCTGATCACATCAAACTTTCATTGCTCTTCTTCAACGCTAATTCACGAGTCATCTTTCAATACACAAGCTTTCCTTCCGTATCAAGTGCTGCATGGAACAGAGCACTGAATGGAAAAAAAAAAATGCATCTCAAGTTGCAGGAGTCCTGAGCAAAGGGCACGGTCACTTTTTAAGGACTTCATTTTGACTTCCACTGCCACATTCAGTGAAAAGCTAAGCTCATTAAAACTTATTAATAGCTCAGATGAGCTTATTGTTGTTCATATTACAGACCTACTTTGCTGAATGTTTACAAATGAGCAGGTGATTTCATGTCCCAGAGATTTACCATTAAGTATCTTACAGACAGGCAAAAGATCAACTATAACAACCAGTTAACCACACAAGAACTGAGGCACAGAACATTTCCACGCACACGGAAGGTCACAGAGGTAGTTCCTCATCAAGCTGTACCTGAATATAAATTTCTCTTAATCATCAACTCTGCACACAAGTAGAAATTTTGAGGTCTTCATAGAATCACAGAATGGCTTGGGTTGGAAGGGACCTCAAGGATCACGAATCTACAACTCCACTGATGCAGGCAGGGCCACCAACCTCCACATTTAATACCAGACCAGGTTGCCATCCAACCTGGCCTTGAACACCTCCAGGGTGTTCAATACCATGGTCTTGCCATGGTATGTTCCAATTCCTCCATTCATTGTCCAAACTAAAAGTGCAATGGTAAGCAGCAAGAGTTTTATGAGTCTATGATAAACATCATATGATGAAAAGCCTCGTGAGCCTCACCGTGCATTGGAAGATGGTCTTTCTCTCGAGAACACCTCCAGGAATGGAGCATCCACAAACTGTTTGGGCAGCCTGTTCCAGCACCTCACCACCCTGTGAAGAACTTCCCCATGAAATTCAGTCTAAACCTTTCCTCCTTAAACTTAAAATCATATAAAACATTATAGTTTGTCATAGGCTTCTTAGCAGGCAGATCCTTAACAAAGGTCTCAATGGCTTAAGATTCTTAGCTTTTTTGGGATGCCAGAGAGATGAGAAAGCGTTATTGCCATGTTATAAAAGAGCAATTCAAACACTGAGGGAAAGACCCATGCCCAACATGAACAAGACCTCTGTCAGCCAATAGCACCACTAGAAATGAAATCCTGCCAGACTAAAGGCAGATCTTCCACCTCTCATTTCTCATTTTGATTTCCCTTCTCATTTCTGAAGTGGCTCCATCCCACCCAGCCCAGAAGATTTCCTTCTCCAGAAATCTCAAGTCTTGTTTCCCCTCTGTGACATGACATAACCCAGTTATTCAAAGCTCACTCCTTGCTGCTAGCTCCTGAACAAATTTTCAGCCAACAAAACCAGAGTTACACCCAAATCCACACTGTCCTTCTCAGAGGCAAGAGTCCCACCGCCCTTCTTCCTTATCACTGTCCCACCGCCTTGAGGCTCAGTGCTTCAGCTGTTGGGAAAAGAGCCAAAGCAGGTCTTGCCCTGTGGGATTTTCAGAGGGAGCTGGTGTGCTGCAAGCTATAAAGTGATAGCTTATAGACTCAGAATCACTGGAAAAGATCTCTAAGATCCTCAAGTCCAACCCCAATCCACCACATCATGCCCACTGACCACATCCCTCTGTGCCACATTCCCACAGTTCTGGAACATCTCCAGGGATGGTGACCCCATCACCTCCCTGGGCAGCCTGTGCTGCTGTGCATTACCACTCTTTCTCAGATAAAATTTTTCCAAATAACCAACCTGAGCCTCCCCTGGTGCAACTTAAGCCTCTCATTACCTCTCATCCTAAAAGCTTCTGATACCATCATCCATTTGTCCGTCTTCAGCCCTTATTTCCCCCAGCCTGCATTATCCAGGATGTAATTAAAGTCTTAGCAAACAATCAGAAAAATTCGTAATCATGCCCAAACTCGAGTTTCTTAATTTTGGTGTTCAATACTTTCAACTCCCCTACTGCCAAATCTTAAAAGGGTTAAAATCTGCGGGTTTAAAATTAAACCACTTGACACAAGCCAGGCTGAACTTTTAAACCATTAAGCCAACACTGTTCCACTTCAAACAGGAGGCAGCTTGAATGCAGGGTGCTTGTTTTGCAGTTGCTGCCGCCTGGCTCACACACAGCTGGCCCAAGCACTGCATTCACCTCGAGGAGGCAAAGCACTCACCAGTGGCAGCACAGGTTGGGGTGGGCGAGGAGATGCTGTGCTGCTGTTATAGGGAGCTGGACTGGTGGGCAAAGCCCCACTGAGCTGGGATGCACGGATGGGCAAGACCAGCAGCTCCAGCAGGAGCCCCGTGCTGAGCTGCAGACATGCTGGTGTGGAAGCCAAGCACTATTTATTCTGCAAAGCCCAGCTGTTAAACCGATGACTGGCACAGTTACGAAATTAGTTTTCCCTATACCAGGCTGAGGTTTGATATTGCTCACACACAGCAAGAGGCAAAGGGAGACCACTGTCACCGTTTGCCACGTTAAAAATTAAATACAGTCCGTTCCTCTCCCAGAGGCTGGCTTCAACACTTGCCCCATTTCCTTCCGTAAGGAGCAAACCAGTGGTTTCAAAGCATTGGCTTTGGAAACAGACAGCTATTATGAGGCTTTAGTTCAATTACTTAATTGCCTGAAAAAGCTCCTTACGCCACCCGTCTGAGGGCTGCAGAGTGCCCTGTTTATTACCAGGATTCAGCCATTCCACCAGGGACATTCACACTCTCATGCAGAAATACGTTGAAGTTGCAGCTATTTCAGGCTCACTCATCACTGCCACAAACAGACACTGGATTATGAAGTCACATTAAGACACAGCACGATCTTGTTCTGCTCTGTGTGAGCCAGAAAGCCTTCTCAAGTAAAATCTATTCATAATTGTGATCTGCCCAGCATTACTTCTCAGCTTCTTAATCACAGAAACAAAAAAGGTTGGGAAAGACCTCCAAGATCATCAAGTCAAACCATCAACCCATCCCACCATGCCCACCAATTATGTCCCTATTAATGATGGAGCCCCCAGCTTTACACACAGTAAAAGACATGCAAAGACCTTACAAACCACACATGTAAAAGGCCTGATTTACCTTAAAATTACACTTAACTGTAAATAACAGTTGTATCAGTGAGGAATTAAGGACAACAATCATGTTTTGCGTGATACCTGCTGCATCTTCCCCCACTGCCATTGTTTGGAAAACAGCACTTGGCTCTCAGGCAGGATTCTCAGGATTTTCTAAGCACTTCTGGCTGTAACAGAGACCAAATTATCATACATTAATATTTGACCAGAGTAAAGTCTCTGTACTTGCTTACCACAAGGCTGTTCAAGCATGAAGCATCCAAGCAGCCCTCAGTCCATTGTCCACACCAGCCTCTAGGACAGTACCAAGTACCACATACCTTGTTCATCCTGTTCCTCCAACTCTCTGTCCAGCTGATGATGGGTGATCACTGTGATGGGAGTCACCATCCCTGGAAGTGTTCCAGAACCTGGAGATGTGGCACTTGAGGACATGGGTTAGTGGGCACAACGGGGCTGGGTTGGGTTTGGACTTGGTGATCTTAGTGGTCTTCCAGCCTTAATCATCCTATGATTCTATAATCACGTTGATAACATTCCATCAGTTTATATTTTGTCTATCTTAAAACATAGCCCTATGAGAAGTTATAGGTTCTGCTCCAAGGTAGGAAAAGAGAGAGGATGGAGTATTTTCCATCATAACTTCTTAGTCAAATAAATACAAGACAGAAGATACCAGTCCAATATATTTAATAAATTACAGAGTGAAACTCCTCCAGGCATTTGAAACTCAGCTAGGAGGTAAATGTACATTTCTAGACTACTTACAAATCATGGACACAGACTAACACAAATCACAGATATGGTATCAGATGCAACAGCTCATGATAAAAATTACATCAGTAAAAATATGGCACAAAGAATGCTAAGCTAAATGTTGTGTAATTGGCATTTGCTTTTGGCAGTCTTGATCTAAACTAAATTCAGTGTACAGATCCATTCCCAGTCAGCACCAAGGTCAGTTAACATACATTTTGTGCAAAGTGTATTTTTAAATTCATGACACAGTTATGTAAACATACTTTCACAGTAAAACAACAGCGATTTATGTATCAGAAACAAACAAGAAAGAGAATCCCAGACAGTATTTTATTTCACACTACATAGTGTATGTATATATAATCACCATATTCAGTAAATAGGTAAAGTGCATGCCAGTAACAACTTTGACTGTAAATGAAGGACTTGCAGTGCAGAAGCACGACTTCCTCCAATACTAATAAGCTAATATGAAGCAATACAAAACAAGGTAGAGTAAGATCTTGAAAACAACATACTCTACGTGATCTACTGTGCATTTCTTTATAAAGGAGGCTGAATTACACTGAAACAGGAAATTTTCACATCAGCTATCAGTAGAATAAACAGTTCAAAGCTTCACCACTTAAAAATATTGCAGGTTGCATTTGAGAGCAATACAAGAAGATATTTTTAATAAAAAACACTTGGGGGAGAAAAAGAAGAGATCACAGCAGCTATTTTGAATGAAAATAGCTTGCCAACAGCAGGATTCAATGAAATGGGAGGTGAAAAGCAATCCTGCCTTTCAAATACTCTGTCATAGGCTGCATTACCTAGAATCTCTCCAATACAATATCCAGTAAGTTAGAAAACATCTCCACTGTCCTGTAGACTCAGTGGAGTTGACTGTAAACAAAATCTACTAGACAACAATTGGCAATATTCCCTGTTGTTTTAGAAATGCAGAAGTAAAAGAAGTCTTGAAATGTTTCATCACCAGTTAGTGCAAATAAATAATAATCAGAAGGCAGACAGATGCACAACAGCCAAATGATATGCAGGTGCCTGTGTTTCCAGCCATTGGCCTCTCAACCTATGAATGTGGAGCAGACGCACAAAAAACAAGACGATGCTCCCCAGAACACATGAAGTTTCCATTTAGAGTCAGAGAAAAATGCATGGGAGATTCCTGGAAAATGAAGGTAGAGATGCAAAGGTACAAGATGCCTTCCACTAGCCTTCATCAGACGTGGCAGCCCAGGTCCAACAAAGTAAGCAGTCACCACACTAAGTGAATGCTATGTTCATGATGTTCTGAGGACACTGAATCCATCAGACCATTATCAAAAATGCACAGTGAACTACAAGAGATGCACTGAATAAATCCATCCATGAAAAAATACCTTCCTTCACTCCAGAATCAATTCCTTCATTAATTCTGTGGTACAAAGGTGAAAAATAAAGCAAAAGGTGTAGGTGCTCATCAAGATCAGCAATCCCTCTTTGGAAAGAAGAAGCATGTATTTAACTTTGACACTTACTTCTTGTAAGTAAGCAAAATATTCATCCAATGGGAAAGAAATGCTTCAGTAAGTCAATGTATGCATATTAACTAAAATTCTTCCCTTGGTTTCCCTGGACATGGCACAACGGCTGTGGCCACTAATCCTTAATTATTCTTATAAAATTTCTGAGCACATTAAAAATTCATTTGAAATTTATTAAAATTACTCGTCCAGTGAACACAAGGTTTTATCACCATCATTTGCTCACCTCAGCATTAACTCACACACACACAAAAAAAAGCCTCAATGACTTGCGGTTGGACATCTGGCCCTCAGTTCAGCTATTAACTATTTGCAAGAAATAGAGAATTAATAGGTTGTAATCATCTAAAGTAGTCTCACATGCAGTTCGTTTCTCCCTTCCTTGTTGCAGTAAAAAAAACAACAAAACAAACCTTTCAAAAGCAACAACGTAAAAAGCAGCATAAAAGTTCATTCAGATGAAATCACATCCCTTTGTATTTACAGATTTTCTGTAGTCAAGAATCCACTATCATTGTTTCACTGTGATTAAAAGATTTGGCCTTTTTCATCCTGAAACAGCCAACAATCACCATCCAAGTCTGGAGCCATGTTCAGAACTCTCAGAAACTTGACATCAACCGTACCACACTCCAGACAACATCGCAAGCAGCTCCCACACAAAGTGTCCACACAAAAACAGTCCTTAAAAAGACAATTCCCTGATCCTCTCTTCCTCGTGATGCCACCCCCACTGGTTCCTATGGGTGCTACGTCAGTTTCTTTATTCTGCGGTTCTGCTTGTCGATATTCAGCGTCGCACGGTCGACAGACGTAGTGATGGAATCCAGAGCTTCGTCCTGTCTCTCCAGTTCTGCTTCTGTCTCCAATGCAAGGCTCTTCAACTTCTTCAGTATCTATTGGAAGAAAAGACTGAGAGCTTTGAGCAAAAAACCATATGGTTCTTTGACAATACAACAGACACAAGGCGGTTACTTATTTCTTTGCTCTGAATGACCAAATAATTTGTAGTCATGCCCTGAATGCTCTAGACAAATTTCCCTTCTCTACTGGTGCAGTCCCTCCATTGTAGAAGACTACCAGACTGGTCATGCACAGCCTGCCCTTGGTGAAGCTATGCTGTCTCAAATAACCTCCCCGTCTTATGCGTGCCTTGACATGACTTCCAGGAGGTTCTGTTCCACAATCTTCCCAGGCACAGAGGTAAGGCTGACTGGTCTGCAGTTAATAGGACCTTCCTTCCTTCCCATTTTAGAATGGGAGCGATGCTTCCCTTTATCCAGATACCAGGAACTTTGCCTGATCACCGTGACTTTTCCAATATGACTGAGTGTGGCTTGGCAATCATATCACCTAGCTCCCCCTGGACCCTGGGATGTTCAGATGAGAAAATGAGGAACAACTGCTGTACCTCCAACAACTCTTTTCCAGGCTCTAAACATTAAGCCAGCCAGCCAATTTACAATACACTTAGCAATTTACCAATTATATGTGGGAAAGTGAGCAAACACCCTGAGCTACTCCATAATGACCAAGAAACTCTGTTGTCTGCAAAAGCTGATACTAGTCCATAAAGGGCTGAAGCCTCTAAAGTGAAAGCAGAAAGCCAGCCTGATGCATTCCTAAGGGGAGAAGACATCTGTAACAATGCCCCAAGCTGACCTATTAGACCTATTAAACTTCAGTTGTCATTGCTTCACACAACTGATTCCAATAGCAGAGCTATAAAGAGCAGCAATGCATTGGAAGAGGCTGCCCAGGA